>PQWD01008594.1:0-43127 GCA_019425675.1 Leucinodes orbonalis
TGTCGACTACTGCTTTTTATAATTGTTTTTATTTCTTATATGCATACATATACACATTCGAGAAGAAGTTCATTGCGCCTAAATTAGAAGCCACTTAATTTTATTCTATAGAAATCAACCAAAGATCAATAGAACAATAGTATTTCTGTTAAAAAATCAATAAATAATGCCCCAAATAAATAGCGATAAACAAGCTTGTTATACTGCCGTGTATAGGGTACTTCCTAGAAACGCACGGTTCAATTCCCGGGCGACCGTTTCGGATTTTATCACCAACTCGAATAGTAAACATTATCGATGTTTCCCGTTTCCAAACATAAAATATTTGTTATGAGAGACACAATCCTATGAGTGTATTGAATTAATTTACCAAATTACCAATTTTTAGGTTTTTATTAAAAATATGTGGAAATAATAACTTTTACGAATTACGACCACAACATACTCTCTTCTTTCTTTGCTATTCTACATTCATATATAGTTCGTAGTTATATATTATGTGTAGTTCGTTCAAATTTATAAAGCAACGTATGTATTTAGAGGTATGGTAATTATTTGAATCCGAATAATTATAAATACAAAGTTTATGTTTTATGGAAAATATTTCGTAACGTTAACTTACACTACAGTGGAACTATACAATCATCAATATAAACGTTCCAACACAAGGCACATACCTTCCGCATTACATAGATATAGGGAGGCCGGTTCGTAACCTAGCGGCCCAATACCAGCTTCAATAATTTCACACAATAAATATTATGCAGTTATATATTTAAAAGTGTACTGTACAACCTTATTGTAGACATTTCGTTTCGAAAAATAGCTTTTACGCATGCTTGCATTCTTATTATGAATTATAAATCCTTCGGCATAAAGTCGAGTTGGAAATTTTAAATACAGCTATAGAAAAAAGTTAGGCGAAGTTATAATAGGCCTAGCACTTTTAGTAAATGTAAAACTGTGCCAACAAGTTTAGGCTTTTGTGTCATTGGCGTACAAAAGCAGGCGTCTTGATATATCACTATTAAGATATAGGTACATACATGTCTCATTTACTGACAAGAAAAAATTAAAGGTAAATAAACCTAAACAAAAAACTATACAAACAATACTATATACATACAATGCTAAAAAGTCATCTAGCCTCATATACGGTAATCCATCCATTTAGTAATTCAAATAATTTTTAATTGTATTTTTTACATTCATAAGTGCTTATTATTAAGGAATCATATCAACGATCACCGATTAAATAACCTCAAAAAGGGTTAAACCATCAACCAACTTCAAACTTCAAGAGGGTTAACTCCCGTTCCGCAACTACTCAACTTAGATAAACGGTATATACGGTAAATCTAAACTCTAGGCTTATTTTCTGTCGTTACCACGTCATCTTAAGATCTATCCCTAAGGACTGACAATACGCGTGGCCCACGTGACTGAACTACTGATGTACACTTACGTAGGTTTGGGACAGGAAGGGTCTTGTGTAATCCCTTACATCCACTGTAACGCCCTTTATATTATAACGCCTGTTTGGCCCATACTGCTCAGGTACCAAATATGTTTAAAGATCTTTTTATGTAATAGTCTAATACTGTTGTATTTGAAAAACATACATATTAGGCAAAGAAAATATGTATGTCTATGCACACAAATCTCTGTACTGCACAAGATCCACACCGTAATCTTTGCTTTAATAGCTGACTTGTCAACAACTACACCACTATGGCATACAAGTAAACGTCTGGTCTGATAATATGTATAAGTATGTTTGCCATAGTTCAAGCCAATTGCTTAGTCGCAAACGTCGACATTATGTTTCTTATGTTGGGTATAAGCTACCGTTCCTTCGCAAAATGTCCCTGTCGCCAATTGTCCCCTGGTCCTTTCGCAGAATGTCCCATTCGCAAAACGTCCCTTTTCATCATCAGGCATCTCTTGAATTTATACACTTAACTTAATTATTTATATTATACTCTAATGACTACCTGCTTCATTTCCTTCAACACTGCATCTGTCATGGTCAGACGTATCATTTACCACCAGGTGAGCGATCTGACCGTCTCGTCCACTTACAGTAGAAAACATACTTTTACGTCAATCAACACGTCCAAAAAAAAAAGCTAGTAACTTTAGAATAAAGCATACAATATTTTTAAGTAACTTTCAACAATATTTATCATTCCAAACAATAAATCCGCTTTTTCATTTGTAAGCAGCTTAGTAACAGATTTACGTAATCTTCTTTAAGAAAGATTTACAAGAATACTTTAAAACGTAAAAATACAAAAACATTTTATAATCAACTTGGAATTAACCATTGCTGGCAATTTCAAAACTCGCTTGGAGTCGATTGCGAGCATTCCAGGTAAATTAAATGAGACAACCAAAATACATTTTCTTAATTATAGCTTTGATTAGACATCGTTTTTCTCACTAAAACATCAGCCAATACTTCATTTAGTTACGTTTTATAAGAACAATAATAATATCACATATAAAAACCTTTTCAACAACTTGACATTCAATAATATATATTTTTAGGTAACTACAAAAATAAGAATTATATTTTTAAAGAAATAATGCAATTATTGTACATGCTCTACAAAGTATGCTGGAGCGTATTGTAATTGCATACGGATTAAAAAAATTAAGTTAACATTTCACTCACATTTTTACATACCCATCATCATCAGCTCATTAAACGTCCCCACCGAGGGCACGAGCCTACCCGTACGCGGTGTATAGGCCTTAGACGTCCACGCGGGCTCAGTGCGGGTTGGACGACTTCATGCACAACCTTCGAATCTCTTCGCAGGCGTGCACTAAGGTTTCCTCACGATGTTTTCCTTCACCGTAAGAGCGGTCGGATAACGTACATATATTTTCGAAAATTTGAAAACACATTGGTACGTGTCGGGATTTGAGCCTCAGCCCTCACGGCAGGAAGGCGACAGTCCACACCATTGAGCCACGGACGCTCCATACTCATACGCACCTATCTAATAACATCACGTAACAAGCATAATGTAAAGGTAAAAACATATATTTAAGGTCTTATCTTTTTTGGTCTCACCCAGACTTTTTAGGATGCCAAAGAATTTAAGACAACGGTAGTGTGCATTGTGATGGCGGAATTCAAAAGTCAAGGCTTCCAGGAAGAGCAAGATTTATTCATTTTGAGTTATCCTCAAAATCGAGACACAAAAGAGGGTAACGGATAGCAGCTCCAAAAATGTTTTGACACATCGAATGCTTTAGCTATTCGCATTTTACTTTAAACTTTTAAACACTGTAAATTATTACATATGTACTATTTAATCAATGTATTCACTTTGTATTTTCAAAAGGGTAAGTTATTCGAAAATAAATTAAATAAGAAAACCCCTGACGAGCATGTTACTATATAACATAAAACCTAAAACTGTGATGTAAGGATTAAAATCTTAACTTTTCAAGCTCAAATAACAGTGTTTAGTCATTTTATGTATTGAAAATCGTACCTACTAGGTAGATATAAATAAATAGGCACTTCAATTATCGTCCCTTAATAGTCGCCTTTTACACCCACTTTTACAAATAAGCATGTTATTACCTATACGTAAGCCATTGTATACAGGTTTCTTACGCTGTTATTACTAAAATATCGTCTATCAATGTCTTATTGATAACACAATACAAAAACTTAGATAATGTGTTGGAGCCATTATGTATGTACATATACCTCAAGATATTACCACTTGAGACACGCAATGGCGAGCCATTAAGGGCACCGATAAATCCCTCGATACCTTTGATTTACACATACAAATGTATAAGCTTTATTACGCCTCTTTCTGATGAAAATACTCATTACCTACCTAATCCTCGCGTTGAGAGGATTACGTTTCTGCCTGTCATTCGTTCCTGTATATATTGCGTAACGTAAAGGAGAAATCATAAACAAGTTCATAAATATCATGGAAAGATACACTTTTTCGTAAATACTTTCAGTATTTGATACAGTAATTAAATAGAAATTTAAATTCAAAGTATCTTTATTTAAATAAATCTTCTACAAATACTTTTGAATCGTCAATTGCTATTTTTATATATGACTCCTCCACCGGGTCGGAATAAGTAGGATCTTCGAGAAAATGTAACTAAACCAAACAAATCGAGAACAAATATAAAAAAAATAATCAAATTCGCTTTTAAAACTTCGATTCATAATGATCACATCTTAGCTATAATATAAGATTGCAATTGCATCGTACGAAAGCTTCTTGCTTTTATTGTCATGTCTCAATAAAAGTCAGATGTCATTATAGCTCCTTGACCCTAGCTGCTAACTCAACCTTCTGCTCATTGAATATTGTTATCATGCCTATAAAGACTTGCTCAATTTTGAAGTTTGCTTTTAAATTGAGACATTTTATAAGATTTAAGTATTAGATATTACCCTACTGGGGTCACTCGTGTAATAGGCGTCAGCTATTGCATTTCAGTAATTGGTGGGTTAAACTTCAGCAGTTGAAATTGACAACTTTTCATTAAAAAAAAAACGCTGTCTTGCAAAACTAGATATCTCCCGACAGCTATCCCACATTCGAATCGTGAGACCGTCAACAGATCAGGACGCTCACCTGACGATAAGCAACACGCCTAACCATAACAAAGCGGCACTGAAGGAGACCAACAATCGATAGTTTTTATGCTCCATCAATGTCGCACTGTGCCCGCTCGGAGTAATAATAGATATTAGGTCCCTTATGTTTTTTTTTATCTTCTTTATGCAGACATTTGACTGCCATCTCACCTGATGGTTAGTGATGATGCGGCCGAGGATGGATCATGCATGCCTAGAAACAGCCCGTAAAATCACTTTTATGGTTAAGGTTGTAGGAACTTAACTGACCAACTAGCCAATAACATCACACTGCAATGCGATGTATGGGAATGCAAACCGTTTGACTTATGCGGGCCATAATATGCCAAGCGAGTCGCGCGTTTTGGTTGGAAATAACTATCATTCTATGATAGTACCCCAGACCAATTGGCACTCCTCAAAGTGCCTTTGCATGCATGAAATGTCTCAAGACAATTATTTTCGGTCACCCATCCGATAACATATAAATGTGTAGTTGCTTGACTTGCACCATCGTCGAACGATCACTCTAGCCTCTACGCAATCAAGCTCTCATGAATGTTAATCTATACTAATATTCGATATTTTTACAAACATAATATGCTAAGCCGATTGGCTCAGTTAATAATGTTAATTAACATTTTGTATTATCCGTAAAATACAATGTTCTGACGTGTGTATTAACTAAAATTATTAATTTCCGCTTCATTTGACAGCGTCTACTACCGTTTGATGTTTTCACAAACAAAATCTGCTAAGCCGATTGGCTAATTTAATAATGTTCATTAACATTTTGTATTTCCCTTACAACACAATGTACTGACGTGTGAATTAGCTCAAATTATTAATATCATATACATTTGACAGCGTGTCATAATAACATAACCGACGAAGCGTCGAGAGGTAGCGCGCGTAATTCGGATTATCCCAAATGCGCTGAGCACAGGCTCACGGGCCGGCTTAATCCACAATGCGTCGGCGTTGGCATGACACACATCCCCGCAACATACCAGCACCAATTATTTTCAACATTTACCACTAACCACACGTCAATGGCACGATGTTGTTTCGTACCGAGTAACGGCTAATGTCATTTTATAAAGGTAACATTAGGTGTGTTGACAGCAAATTAGAATACGATTGCTACACCCTTACACATCACTCATAAATAAAACATTCATCATAGAACGGATGACAGTAAAATTATAGTAAGACTGTCACTAACCGTGGCGAGACCCTGAGGACAGCAGTGGACTGACACGGGCTGTTAAAGTAAAAAGTTTAAAGGTACACAAGGATAAGTAGATCAGATCTGGCAAATAAATAAATTCATTGATTTTATCCGCAATACAGTGAATATATCACGACTTATATACATTTTACTGCTTTTCTATGTCTAAGAGCACCGATGAAAAGACTACAGAGCGATCAAGAATGCTATAACCAACACTGAAGCCCATAATTTAAAATACTGATAAAAGATTTATATATCCCACCATTAGCAAATTTATTTCATAAATGATGCCAAAAATAGGTAATTAGAACGAAATATCATAACATATTCAATTTATAATCTCATCCAGACAGATTATATTAGTGTGTGTATCATGTGTAGGTACCTAAATCTAACCTATTTCTGCCACTGTAATAGCCATAATAGTCATACTTCTGGTGTAGTTCCGTTCTTTGCTAAAGAGTAAGAAAAGTGTTTAAATTACTGGGCACTGTGTAACTTGACATCTTTATGTCACGTTTTAAGTTGAGAGCCATATGCGCTTGCCACTTGCCTGGTAAAGCCAGCCAGGGCCAACAGCAAAAACCCCATATGTAAAGATCATAGTTGTATATCACAGGTGACGATATCCACTTTTCACCAGGTAGGATATTTGCTCCACGGCTAACATGTTTTTCATGAGTTCATAGGTACTTATACTGAGTTTGCGCCAAATAAAAACTCAAGGATTAAAAAACAAAACTTCGTAAAGAAAACAAGGAAGTGAACTGTTTACGTTGGCGGTATCGCGGAATATTATTCCAGGGATGCGTGATCCGAGCGATCAGTGCAAACGTGCTATTCCGTAAGAATATCGTTGTTTTCGTCATGTTTGACGAATGGCTTGGACGACTCCCAACATGGAGATCCCGCGACGTTTTATTTGTGCTTAACATCAACCGACTATTGTGATTTATGTGCGTGGACTTAAATACGTAGACATAAATGACTGGCATACGGCTTCATTCTTATTTTATGTCTAAGTATATATTCAGACAAAGCAAAATAGGTAATTTATTTCAAAAATAATTGGGATGATTTATTCAATGACAACCCATTTGGTGTACTGGTTGTTAAGCCAGCTATTACTACACCAAGATTTTAACCCGGGTGTTAAAACATAGATTTTTTAGTACGAAGCATGAATACTGACAAAACGTAATTATAGCAAAAACCAGTTTTTGTCTATTTAATTTTAACATTATACCAATGTCACACAATGTATTGAATTGCTATTCCATATTCTAGGACGCGTCTGTCATATCACGTGACAGGACATTTACTGTACTTAATCGAGTATCGCATAAAGCATGACCGAGTATTATGTTATTCAACATAAATATTGTCAAACCATTACTCATATCTCCGAGACAAATTGACATTTAGGTGAGCAAACTACCTCGAGCCCGCAAGATAAATGATACGGGGATATTGAAGTAATATTATTTAGACCAGAGGGCTCGTTTTTAGGCCGACGATAAGATGTATAAGAATGAAATGCTGCAGCATTATCCGGATAATCCGTACAACTCGTCCGACTGTTACCGCCTCTGATAACTCCCTTGCGGGATCACCGCGAAGTCTCGCCCCTCGACAAACAAACCTACAGAATAGGACCCCGAAAAATAAAATGCACACAATTGCTTCCCGTTGTTAAATTTTGCTTTCACATACCAATTTTGCCGTTATCGCATACGTAAAGTTATGTCAGTACCGGCGGCTACTAACAACTTTATGACTCAATAAAAGTGCAAAATAAGCGTTTACCCCGAGCGCACTCAGAATGCGAATTTCGCGAAGCTCAAGTCGCACTATAAACAACACGTTAATAGTGTGGCGCTGAAAATTTCGAAGCCATTGTCCGTATTGACGACTTAGCGTCGGTTACGCATACCTGTCGATGGATATGAACGAAAATACCTTGGTGCGCGTGGGCGCTGGGTATTTCTGGCTCGTTTTACCACTCGTCTTATGCACTACCTCTCCGAAAGAGACCGAGCATCTCATCTGCAAGCTAAAAGCGTACCGCTACTGTACACTAAATCACGCGTTCATTAGTCCGGCCAATTCACGCGTTGGGTGATTCCCGAGACGTTAACACGTTGCGATTTGTTTCGAAATCGCCGGCTGCTCCGTCAAGTAGATAACGTTGTGTATATAATCAATAACATTTCTATTTAAATGTTATGCAGTACGCTTTGATAGTCTAATACTGAATAGCATACTTAGACTCAGTAATTAAGAACTAATTGAACACAGATAGCGGTGTAGGAAGTAATAGATAAATTTCACATATGTTATGTACATTTAAAAAGTTATTTTGGAAATTGTTTGAATACATGGAAAAGCTTTCTGTTGACATAAAGATTGGTAGATACAAAGACTATGACGTGATCGCCCACGTTCAATCGCTGTAAACGGTTGGATCACGCATACATACATTGGAAAATCCTTGTTATATTTAAACCTAGATTTTAAATGTTAAACGTAAACAACTTAGCAGACATCATATTAAGGCAATTGTCGACTGACTCCAGTTGTAGTCAAGTTTTTTCTGTAACTATAACTATATAACTTGCGCAATAAGGTCATGGTCGTTAAAGATGTGTTTAAGCTTTACCAAAAGCATTTAGGTATGAGAAAGGTTGAGTTGCTCAAGCCGATGCATGTTATGTTAACCACTGTTAATTCGCTCTCGATTTCCACCCATCACCGGTCACTGCTGGATATTGATCTCCCCCATTAATATAGCTGGTGAAATCAGCTACTTTTCGCCTCCAATGCGGCGGGCGTCTTAAGCAAAGTTTGCCAAGACCAAGCCCCCAATCTACCCTTCGATTGCAGTCAAGGTGCGCATCAACCCAGCGGGAAGTGTCCAAAGTATAACATCGCGTGACCGTTCATCCGTCACAACAGAGCAGATTTCAGTTACATAACTCCGTGTTGCTTCCTTGTCATAATGAATTCATTAGTGCCGAGGTGGGTGCCGCAGGAATGTGAGCATTAACGGCACCAAATTCGTTTATTGTTCTGTTGATTGCGATGATCGGCCACGGTCCGATAATGACAAACGTTCACGGTAATTTTGGGGCGCGGTAACAAGCGCGCTCGTTTCATGGCGAGTGTAAAGTTGTCTGGCAACGCATTTCAAATGATTCGTTTTATGGTGATATTAGTTTGAGAAGTTCAAATAACCAAATTGTTCTGTTGATTTGGTACGATTTTATGATTCTTATTCAGAGAAGTTTGTTTAGTCGATAGTAAATTATGCATTCTTTGGAAAAAAACAACTGACGCAATCACACGTCCGAGTTTAAGTCCAACTTTTAAGTAATAAAATAGCAACAGTACTTATCGCGATCCAATCATACTTATGTTTTCCAAATTTTCCGTTCTGTTTGAAAATATATTCAAAAGCTTCTCAATATAAACTAACACCATATTTTTATAGTATTAAACAACATATCCCAAATATCCAAAACACTTAACAAAGAGTATTCACATTATAACCCATTCGTTAACAGAGAGCCATAACGTTTACTGCGTAACACTTTCCTCTCCCTTCTTATGACCTGCAACCAAAAATAATCCTTAACACCAACTATTACAACAACATTGAACACGTGTATTCAGTTAAGTCATAGTCTGGTAGCAAAGTACCCGGCTCAGTTCGAAACACCGATGCATCGTATTTTTTCCAACATCCTCCCGAAGACGTGTTAACTCGTCGAATAAGATGGGAAAAAAATGTGGACGTCGCAGATGCCGACTGAATATTGATAGAGAAACGTAAGCGAATTTCAAACACAATCCAATTTGCTTAGTTTACAGAAAATCATATTTGTTTTATCGGGTTTCTGAAGCGCCGTCGTAGGTATAGATAACTAGATTTTGATTGTTCGTGACTGTTCATGATTACGATATTGAATATTTAAATTGACACCTATATTGTAACAAAAGAGAATTCTTCCTAAAGTCAACAATAACACAAGATAAAATATTGTTCTTTTAGGAATGTAATAATAAAAAGCCCTAATTGTAAATTAAATAAAAAGCTAGTAAATTTGAATACTTCGATCACGAAATATATTTTTATCGCATATAATATTTCTACCTCGGCCACCTTTTTGCAATAATAAAATCCATACTAAAAGACACATTCAGACATTCCCCACTATCATCATCCCTCATGAAGTCACATCGCAAACAGGAAATAAAATAACGACAATTGATTTCAACGGGAGCGTGCAACGTACGTACGTAAAGCGCGTCATAATTTCCTGGTATATTTACATAACTGCTAAAGCTCACGGAGTTGCTAGCGAATCGTCACAATCAGTAGTCGGCCACGCAGAAACTTTAGTCGCCCCCACGAGCCAGTCAAGGTTAGATATGTTAACGCGATGTGGCCTTCCCGCATGCAACCGGTGCCTCCTTGAAACTATTTGACACAAAAATTATAGCTTTCCTTATTTAATTCATATAAAAACGACACAATATTAGTGTAGGGCATGAGTCAAGGCCGAGATGATGTTATAAAAATATTTTAGGAGGATTTTATTATATTATATTTTATTTGTATTTGTCAGTAGCGTGGGGCCATTTGTCCCTATAAACCATCGACTTACAAAAGGTCGCTGGTGAAGACTGATTAAGGGAAGAGTAGGACAGGGATATCTGGCACAAAACTGGGGAAATCCTTGATCAACAGTGGACTGCGATCTGTGACAGGATATCTAGAGAGCAATATAGAAATACCAGGCAACATGCAAAGATTTATAAGACGACCTTTTCATTGTTCTTATATAATAACTGATTCGGAATTATGATATATTTTATTTGTACTTAAACAAACCACCAATATATCTAAGCACACATTATCCTACATGATTTTAAAATAATCCTTTACACGTGAGACAGATCTGCCATAATACAATAGAATTAACGTTCAGCTAATTAGTGCGCACCGTTACATTTGTAATAACGCAATCGACTACATTTACCCGACTTACGTAATAAATATTAAAACAATAACGAAAATCATTAAATGTCGAAATGAGGTAGCCCGATACCTATTATTTACTGCTATCCATTGACTTTGTTTAACCCTCAAAGTTAATAGGCTGAACGGAATATCCACGAAAACAAAATCCCCCGGGCTGTTTGTAAATTTTTAATTTTCTGCTCGTTGAGCAAGCATCACGAGCACTGTTTGCTGTGGGTGAAAAAATAATAACTTATTAGAGGAAGAAATGGGGTTGTCACGATCAAGAACCCTTCCTAAATTATAAATAAACAGTTTCAATAACAAGTTTCTTAACGAGCTGTGACACTTCAGGATTTAACATTAAATGCGAATAACGCCTTAACGTAAACGGAACAGTGGACTGTTTAAACACGCAGATTTCACGTAAAAGTTCATTCAAATATTTATAATTTGGTACTAGTTAGGAGCAGAATATATTACGGCAACAAACAATTACCAGTGGTATAACTTTTGGCAATGATATTCTGTATATATAAAAGTAGATACGCCACCAGTAACAAAAATGAACCGACAAAGAGTTTAACACAGTACAGTTTGTAGGCATTTGTTTAGGTTTGTGTACGCTCATTCGAAATACATGTATGTGTGCTGTCGCTGTATTCGGAAAACTGTTTTCGATTGTTTTGTGAGCATATCACGAATCTATACTTTTTACATCATTAGTTTTTGGTATCGGAATGGGATCGATAAAGTAAATAAGCAGTTTACCCTTTACACGAATAACTATCGCTCGGTGGTCCATTGCGATAGTCGCTTGTCTAGCGTGATGATGAATGACCGAAAAATATTATATCGAGTCCCTTCGTGCTTCGATGAGTTAGTTTAGATGAGATAGCCGTAAGTAAGTATAACTGTTGCTGGTTCCCTGTTACAACCTTATTATGGTAGTGGTTTACACCCACCGACCCTAATACGGCTCGCGTGGCTGGTTACGACCCAATCTCTCCGTAGCCCAGCTGTGTGGTAGGGTACGATAGATTACCAAAAAATTCTCATTTAACTTACAATTTAAGTAGTCTGCCTAGTTTTTCTTTAAGAAATCTTAGCTTCCTATAAAAAAATTCAAGCATACGTTTCTATTTTATTGCACTAATAAAACGTCACAAGTTTGCATAACTTTACACGCTGCTTTTACTTGTCCCCAATGAATACGTGGATTGACTCGTCAGCGTTAAGGGCTTCCCCTAACAAAAGGGTAGTAAGGGGACGACTTTTATCCCTTTGTTCACTGCTAAGCGACTGTCATGTGTTTCCAGAATTATTCCACTTGAAAAAAATCGTGTCATTTTATGAAAATATCGAAATAACCTCAATGCTATGTGTGAGAAGGTCTATGCATCAGCATTGGCAGATGTAGCTATACTACTAGTTCAATCCCTTTTTTAATTTACCAATGTTGTGTATCTACAGCTACCTGTAGCTGTAACGGATTCGGGTTTGTGATTATTTTAGGTTTTGATAAAAAAAATCTTAACAACAATATCTCAGAGGAATCAAAACATTAGTTATAAACATCTCATATGAAATATAAGTGATTTCATTGTTTTCTATCCATGTTCTTTTTTTTTATTCAAATTTTATTGGCAGGTTAACGAGCACAAGATTCACGTAGAAGAAAAAGACACCGCCCATTAAGTATTACCACTATTAACTCCAAAGACGAAAAGAGTGCATGGCATGGCAAGGGTAAAGGACATATAGGGTGGGGCAATTAGGCCTTCGGTAACAATACTCCCTCTCTCTCTTAACCCGGCGTCATTGAGGTTGGGTCAAAATGACCCAATTAGTTTAGAATTTCTAATATTTTTTAAAGTACGCGCGAGACGTTGCTCTTCTGCTCAGTAGCTGTCACCAATACTATGCTCTAAATGTTTTCGAAGAGAAATCAATTCGATAGCAACTGCGCTGCGAGCTATGGGGGTTAAAGTGTCAAAAATAACCGAAAAGTTACGTTATTTCTATAGGAATTTTATGAAAACGTAAGAGATCTTAATTTTGAACCCTTTTGGTAAGTTATATAAAAGTAGATGGAACTTAATAAAGCATTACTAAATTATAATTTTTCGTTTGCATTATCACAACCAGAATACCCTCTTACTGATATAATAACACAGTTTATAAATTTACTTATAAACTATAAAAATACCATGTATTAAATATATGGGTAAAATTGACCCACCTCAACGTCCATGTAACTGTTTCCTACCACAATGACGCCGGGTTAAACCTATCGCAGTCCACTGATGGACATAAATCTCACCCATTTTGCGCCAGATACCCCGGTCCCTCCCTTTTTTGATTCTTTTGATCTTCATTCTATTTTACTTCCATAAACAAAAAAATAAAGCGTTGTTACACCCGTTTTTTTCTTAATATAAAATAATTAAATTGATTCTTTTGTTCCTTAGCTCCTCAAAGATCAATTTTGTATTTCAGTAAACCGTTACGACGCCTACTTCAAAACAAAATACGTATTTACGTTTCAAAATACGAAGCTTATCAGAATTTACTAATAACCAATTAGTGCGATACAAAAATATTATTTCAAAGTTAAAATAAGTAACGTTTATTATGAAATTGAAACACATTCAATAATCTTTTGACGAACGAGTAGAAATCAGATTGAGAAATCAAGCACTTCTTAGTAGTCTTAAGGGCAAAAAGGGCCGGCCGGCGCGGGCGTGGTTCATTATTCCAACTTGTCGACTCTCCTCTGAATCCTTTGTTCGCCCGTCACGGACCACTAATCTATCTTTGTAAATACATGCAATGGTAGCACTCAAAAAAAGAAGTTTCAAACATTTTTAATTATGAAAAAAAACTGCACTAAAAGCTTTTTACTTTTACTTTGCCTAACATGTCGACACTAATTAGTTAAAGAGACATTAATGTTCAGACATTAGAATTGAAATGAGCGAAGAAAACCATTCTGTAAGTAATCACATATAACTTTTTATAACGAGTATCAAAACCTTAATCTACATTCTTTTATAAAACAAAAGCATTCATTAAACTATAAATTTTAAACTTTATAAGATTGCAAAATATATGTGCCTTCGAAGAATTTTAATGTCTTTGATTCCTCGACACATGAAAGATGTAAAAATTAAAATAGTAACCAATTCCAAAAACATTACCGACTTAAAAGCTTCTTTTCTTGTTGCAGCAGGAAACAAATGAAATATTACCGACCAGAGTGCCTAGACCATCTTAGGGCGTCAATTTTTAATATCAGAATACCATATTGAACACAAGGTGACTTTCACTGTGCGATCTTTCCGTGGGATTCGGACTCACGACCTAATAATCAACTTCGTTTAAATCTTGTATATTTCCGAATTTCCGACTGCAAAGAAAGTTACCAGAAAAAGACATAACGGTTTAACAATGCATCCATTACGTGCATTAATTATGCATAGTTAAAGCGTTTTAGTGTTCCCACTTCCCAGTGATTAGTTGCTGCCGGATGTCCCAGGGCTTCACAACATTGAACAAATAAACCGACAATGGTTATAGGGTTGGGCATGCGAGCAGTAGTTACAGCGTATCGATGTAATAATGTATCGATACTATGCACGTCCACTCGCCGCGATTCTTTGTGCGGACGGGCGCACGTACGCGCCGCACAATATACTCGGCTAACACTGACCTGAACAACAAAAACTATGCAAAACAGTTGTGCACAAAATGAACTACATTATTTGCAGTATTTTCAAAGCAAACGAGCTTTTTCTTATGTAATACATGTTCTCAAAACAAAACTGAGGAGTGGCTTAAACACAAAAAAAATATATAATAGACACAATTACTCGTAAGGTCAAGGTGGCTAATCACGTCTGCTTCAAATAACTCTTGCCGGAATAATCCTACGCTTTTAATACATAACGTCGGTAACACAGCATAATATCGTCGATCAATCATGTGGGGTAATGGCATTAGTTGACATAGATATGGATAAAACGTCTTTAGAAGTTCAGTTGTGTTTGAAAAATGTAAAGTGTTTAAATGCTGTCGCATTTTGTCGATGATAAATATAATATTTTATTTATTAACACTTATTAAAAAGTATTGCATGTGTTGGTTAAAGCACGCTTATACGATTGTTAGCAGTTATTTGGCAATTAAACGTTTCAACAGCTGCTAATCGTATCTGAAACATTTGTAACCTGAAAATTGTGAAGTGGCAAATTCCGTCCATAAACAATGGGCCATTTCGTCATATGCCGGATTTCCCGATTTCAGATATTAAAAACATTTCTATTCCAGGATTTTTAATGAAAAAAAACAACCTACTACAAGTATCTACTACAGTACAAGCCTTGTATCTACTACAGTATAATCTTTATTTTGTAATCAACGAATGTATCTTGTTTTAGATTAATTGATTTCATCATATAAAAAGCGCAATTACAAACAAAAAACGAATAAAGGTTTCTATGATAAAAATGATTTGCGTGAACCCCTATTAGCAGTACGTAATGGTGCAATAAGTGGGTACAAAGCTTCACAGCTGTATAAAATCCCAAGAATGACAATTATGGATCACGTAAATAGAAAGAGAAAACAAATCTCATTGGGAGGAGAACTGTGTTTGTTTTATTTCTCTTACCAATAAACCTCATAAATTAGGTTTGCTACCCCTGGACTTTATCAGTATGCCGGAATTGCCCCAAAAAAATATTTTAACGTTTTAAATGAGATCTATACCATATTTTTATTAGTGGAAGACATATAATTGCCTCTCGTTAACCAATACATGTATGACTTATGTGTATTTTAAAAAATATTAGATCTTTATATAATTACCTCTACGTGACGGATTTACCCCGAATTGCGGGAAAATCCGTCTAAGGTTAAGGTTTTAAAAATTACCTTATATCTTGGAAACTTATTCTTGATTAAGAACACTTACGACGTTAATAGGAAGGTATGTAAACTTAAATTTTGATACTTGCTTAACATTTGGCCGGTATCGACAGATTTTTTAAATATACTTGAACAAAATTAGGTTTCAATAAAGTATGCCGGAATTAGCCACCTTGACCTTATATCATAATTGTATTGCTTCTCACTGTTCTTTTTTAAGTTATTACGACGAAATTTATTTATAATTACAACGCGTCTGAATTTTATCAAGAAAAACTCGTTGTTACCTCACCTATATTTGAATTAGGACCAACATCTAGTCAATTCACTGTACAATAAAACTAAAAAACAATAAAAATAAACAGCAAATTAAAAAGGCACGTAAAATAGAACATATTCTACTTTATGCCAGTATAAAACGTTCAAATAGCGACTCTCCAACGAGTTATACGATATCGAACGGTGACGCGAGCGAATACGCTCCGGAACAATAAACGACCGCGAAGTGCCAATATCGTAAAGAAACAAAATATACGCTCGGGATGAAAGTGTCGGCTTTGGTTGATTAACCCTGGATTATTCATAGGCGCAACTGTAAAACATATTCGAGTACGTATTACTGTTAATCAAGAGATATTGGACATCGTGGCCTCAATACTTTTACAATTTAATATAACGTCCGTAGTACAAATATTTCATAGTGGTGTATTAATTAACAACATTAATCTACTGAATGCTGGAATAGAACCAGTTAGTCTAGAGTGGACAGGGAATTGCTCCAACCCAAGTGACAATCATGGGATTCCTTGCTTCCATACGTTTCATACCGTTCCGTTGGAAGTGACATAAAATATGTTACATATTATTATTTGGGGGTTTTGGGGGCTCTTCAGGCTTGTACAGACCTGTAGTCACTTCGACCTAGAAGATCATTTGTGACTCGCTCCCCTGGTTGGTTGGAACATATAAAATAAATCCAAATATATTCTTTTTAGCCGAAAAAGGTTATAATAACTTTTAATTACCCAACAAAGAATATCGAAGCCGAAAATACAATAAAATACCCACCCATAGTATATTTTCAATGACTTAGTAGTCTAATAATAAGTAGTCTAACAGTAAGTAGTTGAAGACTCGGTTCCCACGAACAATAGATTTTCTACTGTTTTATCGCGATAGCAATTAATTGAAATAAGATATTGCTCTTAGTCAAAATCCACATCTCTAAATACCTGCTGACTTTACTCAAAACGAGACACAATGACAATTTTAAAATCCATTTTCAATCTAAGCAACAATACTCCTAACTTTACTCATTAATTCCAAGTAGTATAACTTAACCCTTTAATCCGACGATTAAGTCTTAAATTGATCCCGATACTTTCCCCGGATTACAGTTGAAGAACTGTTGTTAGCCCTTCGCAGTCACGGTACATCGGTATATCACATCAAGTTCCGGTATTATTGGAGATAGCAATTATTTGTTGCCAAATTCTCCACGCACAATTGGTTATCGTTATTAGAAACTCACTAGGTACTTATACCTTCTCAATTATAGATAAGTTTTTGAAGTAGTTATTCCAGTAGTGAAGTCTTAAACATAGATACCGACGTTGATCATCATGCAATTACGTTTTTTTTATACTGATGATACTACGTGTATACGAGTATGCGTATCAAGTGGTGTCAATCAAACCATAACGTTCAGTGGGTTCTGCAATGAGCTGTAGTGGTGATGAGTGGAACTGCAAATGCAGGCACTATAGGAAGTAAGTCTAACCATCTACGCGCACAATACGAACCAACAGCTGGTTTTCTGTCATGTCAAGATATCCCTCCAGTCGAAAGGGTCCATTCGCTCCGAAGCATTACGCTGAAATCCGCTTAATCCATTTTCTAGAGGTCTTTTTGCTGGTGGCCGCACAGCGTAAAAAAGTTTACGTAACGAACCTAAGGGCATCTCAGAGTCGGACTCGAACCTCGGCTTAGGGCGTGGCGGGGATATTTAAACAGCTCTCGATTATTCTTGTGTGTACACATTGACGCTTACCAAGCCCCGTCGCTTGTCAACTTCAAAGCTTCGCCACCACCGTGAGAGCATCAGCGGGAATGCAACATTACACCGATGCCTGTCGACGAGCGAGTGCATACAGTACAGTAGACTGCACATGTTATATGTTGACAGACTGCGGTACAAAATGTTAGTAGTAACATTACCCGCACTAACGTTTTCGTGGCGTTCTGATTTTTCTACGAATATAGTTAATATTATGACAGCTGCCGCAAATATGGAAAACACCTAATTGGATGAAATGTAATATTTTAAACAGAATATTTCACAATAATACGACTAAACCTCTATAAATGTAGGGAAAATAAATAAAAATACAAATAAAATCAGCTAACGGTAATTTATTATTATTAGCTATTCCATGATTATTTTTTTGGCATAAACTTGAAACCGAAAATCGTAGTCGTTCGGAAAAATTTGAAGCTTCCAAATGTTTATGCCATAATCCTTACCAAGGTACCTTTATACCTCGGGAACTTCGTCAACCTCTATTTCTCAAATTTGGCCTACTGCTGCGACTATTTTTTGGGACTTATACCAACCAATTCGATAGGCTTTACCGTTTGCGTGCACCAGAGGTGAGGATTACAGCTTGACGGTCAAGCCATAATCATCACCAACCTATGGCTATAATGCCAAAACTAAAGTGGTACTTATTTTTACATGAGCGACTATTTTCGTTTCGTTTCCATTGAGATTTCAAATATGAGGAGATAAGCTGTAAAGCTTGAAGCAAACCACATCATTGCTTTCTCGTTAGCATAAGTTCTGTTTCGACAACGTTTCTAGTGATTTTAAGAACACATATGCCTACTATAAAACCCTAAGCATAGCAATAGACCGCCCGGAATTGATTCCACTTTCGTACTGATGTACGCGGATCAAAATAACGCATACTCAGCAAACTTCAAAGAATCGCAGAATCTCGCAGATACACTCTAAAGCATTGCTGGCGAGCTGACCGCGGTCTCCACGCTCCATGAGAGCCATTCAATCTTCTTTTGAACACATACTTACGGTTCCTATTCAGAGATTAACCGATGCTTTTAATGAAACCAACTTTGGTACGTGACACATGCCGCCAATACATTCAAATGTACATTACGATAAGGAAACCTTTGCTTTTAGGATCACGTACGTATATGCTGCTTCCTTGGTTTACCAAGTTTTGTTAACTAGTTGTATCTAACCATACTAAGACGGTACACACAGTATAAATTAAACACTTACATACATTCCTTATAATAATTTTGTCACGGTTTGGCGACACGCTCACTTCAAATCCTATTTAATATACTGATCCTGATATTTAGGTACCGTAGTTGCGGGTGGCAAAATTTTAATATTTTGAAAATATATAATAACCTATAAAACTTACAACGATTACCTACATGTAATGATTGAAATCATATCACACACTATACAAAATTTAAGACAATATGACAAAAATATGATAAAATGAGTTGTTTAATCATGATATCGGAAGCATCAACCTCTCAATCGTAGAGACCAATAGGGGATCCTGTAGAGATTTCCAGACACATCAATGCATAAACCACAATCAACCATAAAGTACTATAATACGCACATTCTATTCATGAATGCCCAATCACGCGTGGCCTGCCGACTTCAAAGCCACGAGAATCGCTCAGCTTCAGACCAACGTGAAAACATTTCGCCCTCCCCGCGGGAGCTGCGCTACATCCCACTAACGCACGCCAACATTCCGCCCGACGCGTAAATTATTTCTCCTTTTCCCGCAGGAGCGACCATGTGCAAAAAGAAGCTATTAAAGTTTCCCTTACGGTTGTTGGGGCCTGGTATTTCCACTTCACATTTCTTAAATAAATCAAAAAAATATCACAAAGGGTGTTTGTATGGAGCAAATTTTTACTTTGTGTTCCGATATACGCAGATCGCAATTTTGTTGATTTATTTACACTTTGGTAATTAGCTCTGACTTAAATTTGTTTTGTATCACACGCACGGGCCCGTAACTCATTTATCATCAAGTTAAGAACAACGCAAACATTTTCTCTCATTACAGATGATTTATTTACAAAGCTCCGGAGTTCGACTGGGAAAACGTTTATTAATGTAATATTGTTACATGAAAACTTCCATTATGAGGAAAATGGAAGCTCGAGGATCAAAGAGACTTTTAAGTAGCAATCGAACGTCGTTCACTAAATAAACAGGTGTAATTTGTTAAATGACTGGCTCGTTAGTATATCGTAAGGTATGTTCTACAGCATCTGCATATCCAGTGATATATTACCGGCATATGTCATTACGGTGAGCGGAAGCCCCGCGTGACTCTCGCCTGCCGGCTGAATGTACCCAAGACGTGACTCGAGCCTCTAATGCACCATTGAAAGCCTGTAGCTGGTCGCAGGTACACGCACGTGATAGGAAGTACCCATGGAGTCTATGTCAGGTGCAAAAATATCATAAGTGCGATAAACAACGCAAATCATGCTCAATTTCGGAAGTCAATATCGTTAATATTAACTATTTTACTAGTATAATCAGCCAAGACTTATATATTATCAAAAATAATTCGTTTAAGAAAATTTCTGAATAGGATTTCACTTTGGGAGGATATTAGAATGGTCCTGAAAAATTTAACTCTCACACGACTTGCAATGTACTATTTAAAAACAATATACAAGTTACAATACCCACATCATTTGGCACTTACAACACATATTTTACATTTTCACAGTCACGCAGTTTAAAAATAAAATGTTACTCGTGTCTATTATTTAAAATAATTTAACTATGCCCAGACGAAACAACCGAAACACTCCAACATCTATATTAACCACGTAACAATACTATTCCATTCAATATTATTAAGGCCAGTATAATCATATTCCAAATGCATCTTGCATCACAGCTTGTGGTCACACGACACCAATTCCATCATGTACCAAATATTAACACAAGCATAAAATATTACACGAACAATCCATTGGCATTAAAACTTGAAAGTTACTACATAAAAATCATTTCTATATGCTCGATGCGTTAAACAAGTTAACGGAGTTTGTCATTAATATAAAACACCTACCGACACCGACACTCGACCCCATGAGAATTTTTTGTCACGAACAGAAAATATATTCAATTATAGAATCGAAGCTCGTTAACTGAGCGGATAACATAAATCTCGCCGAGTCTACGTCATTTATTGGTAACGATACTTACCGCGTTGAGCAATACGTTACTGTATTTGTCTCCGTCGAAAGCTTCGGCTTCTACATAGATGAACAAATTATAATAACTTCAAAGCCGTACATCATTGAACATACTTTAACAGTAAGATGCCACGGTGGACTTAGGGTTCCTACTACTCCACGATAATGAAGAGTTGGCGTAATCTCTACGCTATGCAATCTGGTTAAAGATAGCAGTACCCTAAATGATAAGAGCGCTGCCACATTTCCATTGGTGTGTTTTTGCCTCAAGTCTTCTCATACGGCACCCGCAGGAAGAGTAGCTATGAAAATAATTGTTTTCTAATCTGACGTCACCATACGTACACAAACTCTCTAAAGCCGAATACATTATTGAATAAAAAATTCTAACACTGAAGTCGGCCACAACGTTTAACCTTTGCCATCAACAAACACAATAGATTGAATCCAGTTATTCGTTTACGTAGCCGTAACACGATATGGGACCATTATAAATCCGTCATTTGCGTTTCCCCATTAATACGGCGTCAAACGCATCGAGATCGTTACTTTAATTAGTGATGTTTAGTGAAACATGGTCCGTTTGTGGTTTACTCGTGGTGCGGTGGGCGTTGAATAATTGTTACTTCCTCACTATGAGATTATTATAATCGAGAATGGTCTTCGATATCGGTAGAGTAGCTGTTTTTTTCAATCGGCCGTGGGAAAGCAATGTGCGGTGCGCGCGCCTCGCGGTGCCCGCATATGGAACGCAGAAGAACTCAATCTTTAACTAGGGACCGGTTCGACCTGTCATTATTTCCCCTTTTTCGATGTTAATGGAAATCGAAACAGTGTGCACCGGGCTGATTAACTTTATTGCATTTTTACACGGCATGTTTTTGATAAACGGCGCACGGTTCCCTTGAACTTGGGTTTGTTTTACATCTTTATTTGAATTGTATGAAAATGTATTACATTTTTATTCCCAATTTTCATATTCCAGTTAATCATACTTATTGAGATTTATCGTAAAAATATTTCAATTTCATATAATTTTCTTTTGAAACATATCTTACAGCGGTAAAATACACAATTGTACTCGTACAGACTCGTAGAGTTTACGAGTTTTAAATGTATATTATGTTAAGACAAATTTGCTTTTTCATAAATGCGTAATGTTTATATTAAATATGTGCAATATGTTCATAGGTGTATAACCCCACCAATTACTTAACATACTTAAATACCTTTTTTTCACACAAAGTAACACTAGACTAATAACAAATAGAAATGTTCATGCAAACAAATGATTGTTATGCCGGGATCGAACTTAAAACCCCTAGTGTAATGCGGACTTTTCACACCTTACACATGGGTCGCCAATTATAAATTTATTTAATTAAATATTTACCTTTACATATCGAGATATTACGTTTCTATGCTGAATTGAAGCTCAGGCACTATGAATATCAAACACACCTTACACTGAGGGAACAGCGCGCAGGCGGCAGTTGGTAATGTTACAGAGAGAAGCAATAAAGTGATTGCTTTTCATCATGTTCCGAGAGCTCATGAGCTAGGGACGTAGCAGTTTGTGTGTTGCACTTGATTGATCACTTGTACGCCTTTATATTGAATAAAATGAAATTAAATTTGAGGATTTACTCCACTTCGCGAACTGGAGTAGGGCTAAAAACGAAGTATATAATATCATTGAGAATATGCTAAAATATTTACACAAGTTACCAACAAAAGATACATTTATGTGTTCAAACTGAAAGTATTCTTGATAATAATGTAAGAATTGAATCAAATTCAAATATGAACTATTAATATGCTTATAGATTTGCTCAATCATTCTCTCCCTTCAAATCGTTGTATTGCTACTCAACATATAATTATGACACCCCCATTTTGCGCTAAACATCCTCTTATCTGTAGTCCCTCCAGCCTTCATAAGCGCCACATTTTTAGTTGTATGTTCAACCGAAGTGTCCTACACAACGATTTCCAATGACGCGATGGCCGTTCAAGAGTCCGTATGCTTTAATGGCCATCGGCCCCATTAGTCATACGTAGCCTGCTAACTCTGCAACTAGCATATCCAACACCTATTTTGAAAATTTTGGTAATGGAATAATTTAAGTCAATATATCGCTCATCCTAACGAAAGGGAAACCTATATATTCTATAGCAACTTCCCCTTTTGTGCTAAAGTGGTAGAATACCAAATTGAAAACCTAATCATCTCGATACATAAAACGCGTCCGGACTCCGGAGGCGGGACTCGGAACAGAATCCAATATCGATACTCATTCGATAGCAATCGCATTGGAACTAATATATCGATATGCAAACTGTTCGCATATTTCACTATGAAAGGAACTACATGATACTATAACAGTGAACACTTATGATTTAAGCTTTATTCTGAATGTCTGTTAAATTGTTACAAACGTATTGTTTCTAAATCGTTTCATGTTCTATGTGACATTAGATTTTTTTCTGGTAGTAACAATATTTTACGGTTCCTTTTTAGCCGCAGATGGTATTTGCAGGACAGATCTGAGCTACTCTACGTTGTTAATTGTACAAACATGTATTTTTACAACCCATTTGGGTGCAATGGTACATCAAAATGTTACTATACTGTACATGAATATTTAAATGACAAGATATACTAAAGATTACAATAATATTATTACAGTTAATACTATTCGAAGATAATTATAATCATCAAATTAATTTACAGTATGAAAATCAAGTGTACATGAAATTTAACTATAATTAAAACAAAATAATTTATATTAAGATACACCAAAATTAAATAAAACTGACATTAAAATTAAATTGATAAAACCAGTAGTATAGTATTAAATACATAGTAAGATTATAGAATATAGTATTAAATACATAAGAGTGTTAAATGCCCCTCCTCTCTCTAAGTTGCTGTGCCCGACAGGGTCCATAATGTACCTATATAACAAATTGTCACCTTCTTAACATTGTGGAAAAGCAATAAACGATTGATTGATGGTTGAGACGTCGGGTACTACACCAAGTACAAACATTTGTGTGCATGAACATTTCTGTTTGTATTGGTCTGGGTGTTCCTACTTATAATATGTATGTTTACCACACTACAGGCTAAAATACTTAGTTTGAGGCTAGATGGCACTGTATGAACGTTAATGGATATTTATATTTTTTACATACAATGTAAGTTTTTAAAATACCACTACAAGCATAATAGAATGCTTAAAGGAAAAAAATCTAAAAACACATAACCACGAAACATCACAACATTCTGCCATCGGTTTCAATTAATCAGACGGTATGTTTTCGATCTGGCAAGTAAGTATCTCCAACAAAGTGGGGTCGGTCCCAGTGGCCTGAGCCGTCCGACCCCTACTATATTTGTTGACACAAATCCAATATATCGCCTCAAAAGCTCCTACGCGAACTTTGGAAACACGTTCCCTTACTTAGTTTGCTATGTTAACGTTTACGAGCGAAATCTAGTTATCCTTGTCATACATAATTGCCTTTTTGTCTTCAATCTTTGTAACGTAATAATTGGTTTATTATTTCTACATTTTTCTGGATTTTTTTACTGACTTATAAAAAGAAGATTCTCGTACTTATATGTATACAACTAAGTTTTTCTATCTACGTTTAAAGCTATCATTTGTTATCATTAGCACGAGAAGACTCCTAAGGTTTTAACATATCATCTTATAGTATAAAACATTGTCCATCAGATTTGGCTACAATATATTTTGAATTTCGCAGCTTTCCTAGATTTTTATTAAGTTTCTATTTAGGGGCAGTTTTTTCGTTAAAAAATGTAACAGAGACCTATATATAAAAGTACTATCAGTGACATTATAATTTATAATTATATTTCGTATTTTAAATTCTTTATTCATTATTAATACATACGGAGTAATGTGAAAGAGCAGATAAATTGCCTGTCATATAAGTAGCGTACAATATAATTTCCCGTCAATTCATTACACACGGTTGTAAGCATAACAATCGCGGGCCATATCCCCGGAAAATCGGAGATTAGGTGGTGCCATTAAACAAACGCGTGCTCGCGAAGTTGATACATCGGTGTAATAAAACAAAAAGTGGTTTACATTGTAGTGGGCGCCGAGTCGCACAATACCTCCCCACTTAAGTACGGTCCGGCGCTTTCAATGCCGGAACCAATTTTCCGGACCTACAATAATAAGCATCCGCGCTCAAACAAAGACATTTTTCGTTTGGGGACAGCCGGAAACATTACAGTCAAATTATGTATTTCAAGTTATGAAAAAATATAACAACAGAAACGAACGCCATTACCATCGGAATGCAAAGCGGCGGGTTATGACGATCTTTACTGCGCTATTTCGTGTCTACATAATTCCACAGTGAATTTTCGGCGAACATCTTAAGTGCCCGATCCCACGTGTCCGGGTAGCGCAAACACAGAAATAGTTTAAGGCAGCAGTGTCTCAAAGGATTTTTTGTCTCCGACCTTATTAGAGGAAAACGGGCTAGGTAGCTCAGTGGGTATGAAAGTTATGTCGGGAGGGACGGCCGAGACATTGACAGCGCGTGCAAAGCGGTGACATTAGTTTCGGGTCCAAATTGTTGCTTACGCAGGGTCGTTGCCCATGGGAATCTTTCACGGCGCGCCATACTGTCGTCGGCTTGTGTTAAATTTATCTCCTACGTACTTAAATCTCTTAATGGGTATCTGCTTTGAATATAACATGACGAAATTAGTGCTAAGACTGTTGTGAGTAATATCTACAAACACATGGGGTCCTTAGAGAAAACAAACTTTTATTGAAGCTAAATACAGTAGTGCCACTCGTGTCCAGCCTGCGCCCGCACTTAAACCAACCACAATCCAATAAACTTTTTTGCCCTAGAAAAGCAAATAGTAAACATAAATGATCGTATAAAAAAGTTATTAGGGATGGCACGCGCCGTATTAAACTTCATTAGAAAACTCAATCCTGCTACAGAGGCAAAAGTAAACGCAGAAGTGTTTGCGATATTGCCTAGGTGTTACAAAAATGTTATTATAATACAAAACGCTTTTATAATACATACTTCAATTAAAATAAGTAAATGTTTTATGTTTAGCTTGCACAATTTCTGTCATATCATGATACTATAAATGATTTCTATACGAATAAAATACTTTAACCGGTAACACACCTATAATTTTTTCGCCCTATACGTTAACGAAACCACTAATATTCAAGTATTATATAGATTTAAAATTCATAGCGTCAAAATATTTTGTGGGTTTAAAATTAATGTCACCAAAAACTAAAAGAAATATTTCACTGGGCGCTGTAATAATACATCATACTCGTATAAATGACACGTAGGCACATAATACGTGAGCATCAATATTGCACGCAAGGGAGGTCGAGGTTTCACAAATTTAGAGCGTCATTTCGCGGGGACATTAAACTAACGAGTTCATATCCACTATTCGTAGACAGCCCTATTTGTTAGGGCCCGGGGCGTGTCGGGAACACATGCCGCCGATCCGCCTCCGAACCAAAACAATTAGATCACTGCGCTGTCTTTCGACACGTCTCTGATATAAAACTTATCTCATTTTGAAATTAATGTTTATCCACAACACGAATCCCATACTTTTTGAATTACAATAAAAGTGATATAATTGTGTTGTAATGACATAGAAAAAACGCATAAAAATAAGCTGTTTCAAAAAAGTATTTTAGTTGATCTCTCTGTCAAATTCTGTATACTGCTCTCAATTAAACTTTTTTTTCCATGTACGCAGTTTTATGGCTGACGCATTAATTTATTTCTGGCAGACATCTCAACGACGTTGAAGATCATGTTTCAATTAGCCACATCACAAACGGAGTACACTATAAGAGTCAACAGCGTAACCAATTGATTCATTCGATTCACTCGCAAAGTTATATTGAAACGGATAGACGGTGAAGCCGCCAGAGATGTCAGAGGCGGGAAGTGAGCGAATTAATTAACCGCACACATCCCGAGTGAGAACCAACCAACGCAAACAACAATATTAGTATCGCCGCCGCACCAGCCATGAGCGATTATTTCCAACTGTAATAAAGCGCTGTGGTATTTCGAAATACGTGAATAATTGTGGTGCAATTAGACAATAAATTACACACGAAGATGGAATAAATCAGTCATTGTACTAAAATAGATTAAGTAAAAGAGGATGCGAGATGGAATTAGTTTGAAGAGTTACAGGAGAATATATTAGAAGATATTGTAACAACAAGCGACGTAATTGAATGTTTCAATGAACCGGAGCCGGCAAGTTCACGACCGGGCAAGCCATTCATCAGTCCTGAATCATGTAAGGCAGCGCAGACGACATGTCGAAAGGATGCAGCTAATTCTGTGCAACTATCTGTCGGAGGGATTTATATTCGCGTATTATTTAATTCAATGTGCCTTTGTTGCGATCATCTGACTGGAAGGTGAAGAGGAAAATTGGCATATAAAAACTGAATGGGCACAGAAAGGAAACGTTGCCAATGCCAACGGAAATGCAAGACAATATAACGACACATATCATCTCGTCTGCATCTCCCCGAATGTTATTTTACTATCCTATTTGCGTACAATGTCGCATCGGACGATAAAGTCGGCGAGTTTTTAATGTCGCAATAAACTTTAAATTATCTACTTTATAAATCACATTACAGATTGTGTTTCCCCCGGTCCACCCACTTGCAAAAATTCAATTTCGCACAAAAGTTACTACGAAGTAATATAAAAGTAACAACTGTTACTTGCTTGTTCTTTGTTATTGATTATCGCTATAACTATGCAGGAGAGCTTAATTATAATTTAAAAGCTACTACTACAGTTGACGGCATAATTAAATGTGAAATGATTTAACGTAGCAAAGCTGATTACCGTGTTTACCCGAGCGTATGTGAAACGTCTAATAATATTTAATATGCATATAAAACTAAGAACGGGAAGTGTATCCCGTAACGCCATAAGAGGTTTAAATGTTCTCGTGTGTATGAAATATATACTCTCGCCACTTGTCCGGTTAAGATGTGTCATAATAAAGAGCTGGAAAACTCAAAGGTCTCATTAGTTCAGACGCCAAGCTATCGAATTGTCACAAGAAAAGTACATTACGAGTCTCGTTTAACTTGATAGTTATAAATATTTATATAGGGGAAGGGCGCTCGTCTAAAAACAACAATCGAGTATTGACGTGACAAATCGTAGAATTCGCAAGGGCTGTTATAAAAGAGCGCCGGGCGAGTATACGGGCAATTTGCCGGATAGTCATAGCTGGCAGTTTATACGAAACTCGACCGGCCCGTATTTATATACACGATCGTTGGTGCGTCTCACACGAAATTTAAAGCTTTCAGTATAGGTCAGGAACCATTCGATTGCCTAAGGTTTTCAGTGAATGAACGCGATTAATTGTGCGCTTCATAGTCACTGTGTCACCCAGGACACATTTGTGTGACGATGTTTTTTAACAGTGTTTCAAGTATTTAAGCTTTGATTTTTAACTATAATATTTGCACGTATAAACAACTGTTACTTGCCATTCCAAACGGAATACTACGACAAAAATACATAACAATATATTATTGTACCTGAAGGCACGAATGTCACATAACAAAACATCCAAATGCACCGCATATAATAGGAAGTCGTAACTTACGATTCAAAAGATTCACATCACGTATCGCAATAAAGGAATGCCGATGGCAAAATATTAGCGGTCTCCCCACCACAATCGAGTGTTTCAGCGCTATTCCCACGTGTCAAATATTTCCGTGCAGTGATAAATGATTGCTATAGCGAAGCTAGACAATGCGTCAGTGAGCGAAGCCATTAGCTGCACAATTAGTGCAATTGTCGTTAATTTATTGTTCTACAGCACCGACACTGGAGCCCACTCACGCCCCACTATCGTAGCTCTATTTCATTGCGAGCCACTGACGCTATTCATTTGTTATTTATTTCATTGAAAGTGCAGCTTATAAACATTGATTTTTTTCTTGACATACAGATCGTAAACTTATCGAGTATATTCTTGAAATCACCACGTTTAATGTAAAATTTAATATGTATATAAGTAGATTGATTACAGCAAATATATAAGGACGACATCATCATCATCAGCGGTGTGCGCTCCATATATACAAATAAGCAGTGCATTCCCTGCGTTCTCCGATTAACTCGAAAATCGCCATTATAATAGATCTCTCCTTATTTTCCCAACATCTTTTAATCGATATGTGATCTGCAGTCAACAACAGTAAGTACTAACTTTTTGAAAAGAGGAATTCATATTTTCGTTATTGCGATTCATATCATTAACTTTACATACCCTGCTTATAATCCTTATGCACGCCACTGATCATCATCACATCAGCTACAGGATTGCCACTGGTAAACATAAGCCTCAATCGATAACTTCCACTCAACAACAGTCTTCAGGTGATTTGTTCATCTTGTGGGTGACCGTCATCGGGTGCGTTTGTCAATACGTGTTCTCCATTCGAGAGCCTTCGACCACGACGGCCACCGGTCCTTCGAACTATTTGCCATATCCATTTCCACATCTTTTTGCTTTTATCTTAGTTAGTATCCCCACATTTTTCATTCGATCACATAGCCCTCTCCATCGATCGTTACGTAACCTGGACCTATTCATGGGTTTCAACGTAAGAGATCACGACTACCAGTATCATAGGTCATCACATCAAAATCTTGTCTTATGACATTAAGGTATGAGGATAAATACGTGTAATAGACTACGGCGTAAACTTATCAAAGTGCCTTGTATGAAATTTTTAGTTACTCGTAGCATATTAATAATCCTGCCTTTCATCTCGGTCTCGTAGGTCGTATTAGATGTATGCCGAATAGTTTGTACTGTATGTTATACCACTACGAGTAGCATTACAGTGAAAATTCATAGTACAGTACATTTCTAGCAACTAAGTAGTTTCAAATTAATTTGTATAACGAGATCCTACATATACGAGTATAATTTAATGTGCATTATAAATCATGAATTCCTTACAATTAATAACGTTTAAATTCGTCCGATGTAATTTTCAATTTAGTATTAAAATCCGTACACATTTTAGAAAGAGGTTAAACCATCAACATTCAAATGGCGCGACCTAGCCTCAATTAAAGCAAGGCGCATGTACTTTGTGTACTAAATAAAAGATAAACATTCCTATTTATTTATTACTTTATTGTACACCAAAACAACAAAAAGGATACAGAAATAAAAAATAAAAAGAGAGTACAATGGGCGGCCTTATTGCGCATGGCAATTTCTTCCTATATACTTTTTATAAACATACATGCTAAAATTATTGTACTGTGTGCTCGAACCTGGAACCTTTGTTGAATAATCTGACTTCTCAACCATAACACCAGATCGGTCGTCTTTATTAATATTGTTTCAACTTTATTTTTATTCATTCGTACTCAAGTTATGGTGACTTCACAGTTACTTGTCTGCAGTACAGTACCTCAGCTCATACTTAAGCATTTCATTTCATCGGTACAATAACAAGTAAACTGCTCTATACACAAACAAGCTAACAAGTACAAATATCTTGTAAATCTTACTTAAAGCTAAGAGTTGTTAATTCTTACAAAACAAAATGTAACACTACATCCAAAAATACATTGCCTTCATCACACTGACACGTGCAAATTGTCTTTGAAATCGTAAATCATTTGGATACTGGACGCACGGAAACTAAGTAAACTATTCCAATCTAGTTTACTTCGGGGAGCGAATTTTAGAATCAGCGGCGCAAACGATCCAACGTTATAGGTTTTGAACCTACTGACGGGTAACGAGAGTGTTCTAAGGACGGGATTTTTCGTGTAAAATATCGAAGTGAGTAGGTACTTTCAGTTTCCACATTGTTTGCATAAAGATTTCTTGATCCTGGAGAACGTTTAAATTAAGCAAAGGCGTACTACATAACAAATGTGAAATGACACTACTGAATAATATTCATTTAAATCTCTGTTTATCTGGCGCAAAATGGGGGAGACCTATGCCCAGCAGTGGACTGCGATAGGTTAAAGAGAAATCTCTGTTTTCATTTTCATCAATTTAATGCTGAACTTCGCGACCTGATATTTAGGTGTGATGAATTACGTCTTGATTAATCCAGTGGGCAAAACATTTACTCGGAAACTAGACTCGGTCACCAGTACCTACGGATCCCACCTGAAAAAGTGTAGAGGTTTCAAATTATTCGCGTACATTCAACAAAACCTATTTTCGAGCAGTCCAGCCGTGACAACGATAACTACAGTCACCGAAACGTTGGCAAGATATGATACGCAGTTTTAAATTCAACGCATATTCAATCTAAAAAATTCGCTTTATTCAATATGTCCAGATATTTTTCTACAGATGCACCTCATGACCAGGTGAGGTTAGCTTAGGCCCTACTCAACCTACATAAAACTACCGCTCTACTGTATGCTCTCGATACCATATGTGTGTGTGAAGATTTAACGGGCGAATGAAGTTTGCAAGTGTCATACCCTTGTTACAGCGTGGGACAAATCAGGGCAGGCCATGCAAAGCAAAGGTAAACTCATAAATTACTACGCTCACAGGATCAATATATGTAGGATTGCACATGTTTAAGTGCCTTCGGTGTCTTCTTGTTTGAGCATGGATTTTAGAAAGCAGCTTGTTCGGGGTGTATTTCTTATGCTTAAAGAGCAAACAAGCATGCATGTAACCTTATGAATGTCATGGTGTCTTGTTGAGTGGCGGGGTATGTCTTTTCTGTCTCTTTAGATTTTAGTTTTCACGTTTAAAGAAGCTATTGTATTCTGTCACAGAAACATTTAATTCTATCTACCGGTAAATCACACCGTCACCAACATTCATTTGCAGTACCAAAGTACACAGTAATGCGTTTCAATACCCAAAAATAAACGGCAATACCTTTATCTGTTTTAGGTGCCTATGTCTAGCGTACTGCGATAAGTTGAAGAGAGAGAGCTGTGTTCCAGGCTAGACAGGCATTAAAATTACTGGATACAATGGCTTGATATAGGGATTATAGGCACACAGTTCACTTCACTTCCCATTCACTTTCCATTAGGTGGCCTGTTTGCTTAAAAGCTTAATAAAGTAACTTTTAACGAGGAAATATGTAGATATTTAAACATATCGGGATCGCGAGCCAAATTTAAAGTTAAGCTAAAGCCAAATATAAACATGAAGCTCAAACTATGAAAAATAAATTGCAGATATAAATACAAGAAGCGGCAGAAATTTAAGACCCCGAAGTTATTTAACCAACAATCGTTTTATGATTTTAATTAACCTTACATGTAACCAATCCTAAAAAGTTAACGCTATTATTTTCAATGCCAAAATTGAGGTTCTCTATATACAGTATCTATCTATAAATAATAATATATAAGCTTGACGAAAATCATGGCCTCATTATTATTTATGACCGTTATTTTTTATAACCCCGATCCCCCGCACACATAACAATTTACTGCTGTAACGTACGATTTCTCTAAAAACATTATAAATAAGTAAATTCCCAGGAAAACATAAAGATCTGTTAACTGTCAGTTAAAGGCATGATCAATATCGAATCGTTGCCAAACAGCTTATCTAGGATTAAGGGTAAAATTTAGAAAGAAACATAACTGGCTTAGTTTAACGGGGTTTCAAAACTATTGATTGCTACCAGAAAAAAATGACAAAGCGCGAGTCGGACTCGCCCGTAGAGGGTTCCGCAACAGCAAGTAACATACAATAAAATAATCGATATCATTTTTAAATAGCTATACATTGATACCCCACAAGGGTGGGGGGAAGGGTTTTTGAGTTTCAGTTCAATGTATGGGGAACCCTAAAATATATTATTTTTTCAGGATTCTTGTCAAAACCTAATAGCGGTTCACAGAAGACATACAGGCGGACGGACGGACGGACAGACAGACAGACTTGGCGAATCTATAAGGGTTCCGTTTTTTGCCATTTGGCTACGGAACCCTAAAAAGATAGTAGGAAAGAAACATATGTTTCCATTTACACAGTAAAATGTCACACAGTACTCTCGTATCTGTGAAAAGTTGACATTTTACAAAACATATTTACCAATTAATATGAAACTGCAACAGTCACTGCAGAGGCGTTAAAGCCGTATACAGCAACGAGAATTATTAACAAATCTTGTTGGGTCCCTGGGTCTGCCGGCATTGACAAATCTGGGATAACATAATTAAAAAACTTTTTAAGAGTTTCAACCAATTGCATCAAATACGTTAATGGCATACAACCGAACACATGGATCGTATCTTTGACTTCAAATTCTTTCCCGCACTGAAGCCAAATTTCTATCTCAAACTTTGAACTGTAAAACAGTAGGATAAAGTTCAAAATAATTCAGTTCTTTCTTGACCATAGACTTTATATATATCCAAAGGGTTTACAGCTATCTATTGTTTCAACAACCGTTGGCCATAGACAAAACGGGATCACAACAACAAACCGAAGCAGCTCCAGTCCCGTAATTTAGAGAACTCGAACAATAAGGTAAGGCTTTGGAAATTTGTCAGGAAGTGACTGGATGGATTTGTTCCGCGGCGACTATCGCCTGCCAATATAAACAAGTTAATTAATCACTCCTCCGATTCCAACTTCAGTGATCCTTATCGCTTTCGGAATACGATTCATTTTTGCGGGATACACTCCATTGTTTATCGCTGTACTAACTGTAATAGTACGACACTGCTATATTCTAAGGCCAGTTGACAACGCACCCGGGGTTAATGAACGATTAATACTCTGGGTCCTATTTGTTTATCAACTAATAAAGATATAAATTGTCTTGATGTTATGCTCCACATATAAATTATATAATCATAAACTTTGTTGATTCTGGAGTTAGTTACCTAATTGATTTAAGTGATGAAAAGTTACTTGACTAGGATTTTCGTAGCTACGCATATAGCTACGCATACGTAGCTATGCAAAGAGTTTTTGCAGTACAAGTTAAAAGTAATATTATTTGCTTTGATAGATACAAATATACGACGGCTTGAATATAATCGCCTTAAAATATGGCACGTCTCATATTATTAAATAACACTTTATATATTTTATTTACCTATAAGAAAAATATAATAAAACAGAAAAGTACATTCAAGAAATATAATAAAAGCTGTCATTTCAAAGTATCATCTTTTTTTTCACAAATACCAGACGCATGTCATCCCGTTCAAATGCAAAAAAAACACATTTCTCCAGAACAGCGTACAAAAACAATGAATCGCGTGCACACTATGCATATTTATAACATAGCTAGTATTCACAACGTTTAAATTCCTTTACATTTAGCTAGCATGAGATCGAGGCGGTTTTTCAATGACAATATTACATTGTTATGAATAAAGTGCGCGTGAGATCAGAATGGTAATCATGTGGACGCGCTGATATGAATATAATGCATAAATTAACTCATCAAAAATATACAGACGCTCCGAACTACGAACGAACTGTGAACAGCGTACTGTTCAAGGCATTTTTACAGTCGACAAGAATTTTTTCATTGATTGACTGCTGTTGGTGTTTTTGGAATCTAAGCATTGTATTATTTTAGTTAAAATGTATTACTCAGTTTCCTTGGTTTCTAGGTGATAACGTGAATTACCACAATATATTTATAATTTTCATATAACATATGAATTGAATTTTAGTTGCAAATGCGGTTTCATTTCTGCACAGATTTCGTAATTTTAATTGACTGCTAATCAGGAAAAAGAGGACAAAATTGAGTTGCGGTTAAAACTAATTAAATTAATTAGTGTTACCAATTTTAATAATCCACCATGCATTTGAATTGATAAAAACTGTTTGACCACAATACAAGTACACATTTTCCCTATTTATTCATAATATCATTATCGTAATGAATGAATCGTTTACATTCAATTGTATATTGTTTTAGATACAATGCTTTACTTTCAGCGCATATTTAGTGAGATCAGTACAACACATGGCGCATGGTATCGAGAACAATGCGATAGCTGCGACGAGGCGCCAACGACGATGTCACCGGTTAATTTGAGGCATTCCATGAAGCACACCTAAACGCAGACCTGTTCGAATCATAAAAGGTGATTCTAATGTACGTATCTCAAAAAGGTATATAGAAAAGTATTTTCGCAAGTTAAAAGATGCCACTGTATGAACGACTGTGAATATTATTTCATTTAATAACACCTCAAGCACAGACATCCGAATATACAATATTGGGAAATCTGTGACCTCAAGTAATCCATACAGCACGCTTCCAAAAAATACTACTCAGGTAAATACAATAGTCAGAGTATACTTAAGAATGGATTATCCTCTCAAGATTATTTTATCCATGTATGTATTCCTAGTACTTTTCGGAAGAGCTTTGTTTTCTTCCTAACTTTCCTTCTCTGTAGTATGAATATTTGATTTTGTGTACCGTTTTATTCCTTAGCCCCCTCATATCATCATCAACATCAGCATATAATAGGGCCCTTATTCCGCTTATTTTAGAAATGCGCCCATTCTATCTTTTTTGTGTCTCAATAGTTATATAAACCGTTAGCTTAACTGTGAAACGGACGTCAAATAAGTAGTATAATACAGTCGCCATCACATATATATGAGCAGACAAGGTGACCAAATACATCTGAACAATTTAAAATATCAATAAATTCTATACAGTACAAGTTACCATTAATATCTAAACAACAACCGCTTCATAATATCTGAGCAAGTGCTTGTCAATAACTTCTATACACACAACTTTTCAATAATATCTTCATCATGGACATTCATCTTTCGCGAGTGCCGTGAGAGGCAGTTTAACCCTTTGACCGCCGCTTACGGATATAACCGACAGAAAAAATATTTTTCTATTGTGTATGGAATCCGTGTACCAATTAAGAATTTCTTTAAACAATGAAGACACAATTATCGATTGGCCGTATTTTAAAAATCAGCCGACTAAGGGCACAGGTCTTCTCACACAGCACAGTCGCCTCACAACGTGTACAATGTTCGGACTCGTAGGTGCGCGTTGTGGAACTCTTAACCCTTTAACGGCCACTGACGGATATACCCAACCAGTGGCGTGCACTCCATATATGCAAGTAAGCATTGTACCCTGTGCCTCCAGACAACCCGGAAAATTGCCAACATATTAAATTATTCCTACTTGTACAACCATTATCCTCTACAGATTTGAAACCATAGGCGATCTGCTGTCATCAACAGCACTCAATTTGATAAAAACATAATTTATTTATTGTTTTTGCGATTAGTGTCACTCACTTTGCATAACCTACTTATAATCTCTGTGCACGCCTCTGTATCCAACAAAAACAATAGTGTTTCCACTATGTCTGGCATCTTGGCGGTTAAACGGTTCAGGTGCGATTCGTCTACGTGTTTGTTTGGGTGCACTACGTGGAATACACCGTTCATTTATCGCGCGTACACCACCGCGCCGGTCGCTATCGCCCGTGATAGATTGACTCCGAGATACCGCGTCAGAACTCATTAAGCTCCACGACCAATTGCTATCGAGAACTGACAAATATCGTGTCACAAGCGTGGCCCCACACGCTTGCTTATCAACCGGCCGACATATCAACATAATGAGGTGATAATGATTTAACATCAATTAACAAACCAAACTCAACGTAACGTGAGCGTCAGTGGCTCAATGGTGTGGAAAGTTGCCCTCCTACCGGGAGGGCTGAGGTTCAAATCCCGCCACGTACCAATGTGTTTTTGAAAAACATATGTACGTTATCCGACGCTCTTACGGTGAAGGAAGACATCGTGAGGAAACCTACGCGCACGCATGCGAAGATATTCAAAGGTTGTGCGTGAAGTCGTCCAACCCGCACTGGGCCCGCGTGGACGACGGACCTAATCACCGATTAATGATCTGATGATGATGAACAAACCAATTCAACACACACGCTGTGATATATGTCCAGGTGGAAATAAAAGAACAGTTTTAAAGTTCGCCAAATTACATTCAAATATCACGTTATAATTAAGTCATTCCAAACGTTTGTTTACCAAGCTGGTCTAATAATTTACATTTCGTGTAATTTATTCAAAAAGAAGGTAATAACTGTAGCCATTTAGTAAAAATAAACAACATTATGGAACATATGTCTTCTTTTAATGGGTTTACTCTACTATAATCGATGGATAATAGTACTATAAATATTAATGACCACGATAAACGATAAGAGACGTTACCATTATGCGGTAACAATTAGGTTTATGTATACCGGCCGACCTTGTCAGCTAAGATCTTAATCCATCGCTAACCCAGTGTATCTAACGGATACACCTACTTGAATAATAGTTGCCCGACCATTTAAGGGATTGTTTACCAAGCGAGTACAGTCAAGAGTCGGTAAACAAAAAAGCCACAATGAGCCTAATCTCGGCTTAAAGACTGCGCGTTGTCAAATATGGGGAAGAACTCGACCTCCCGCGGCCGACGACTTGGGAGGTCCACCGGTACCAAGCCGAATTAATCGCTTACAAAGCATGCGATAGTGACGCCACCTAACACCCCGTGAGAACGCTTCACCGTACCTACAACTTAAAACAACTTGTCTCAATCTCCAAACGCTATCTTGTTTACCCGTCGGCAATGCATAAATCAATTTACTTGCGTATCATCTTAACAACACTCGTACATCTTTTCCCATTGTCAGCTGGGAAAAGCGTAATGAATATTTTATTCGGGGTGTATTTGAATAGGTCGTTTCTCTTAAGAGCTGCCCATCGCGTTTATAAAATGACCCTTTGTGACTTCAACACAAGTGGATGCATGTCGCACGTATCTAGTCGTCGGAATATTTTAATATATGAATTTGTTAGGTGTGCCCGTGTCACCGAGAGCTATACATCGTCACGGTTAGTGTGCGGCGTAAAACAATATGAATATATTTTAGCCTCATGGTTCGGCTAAAGAAAAAAGTCACAACTACCGCGAACCGTCCTACACGGAAAGCTGCCACAATTTTAAATTTGTAAACGGTACGAAAGGTTTTATAAATCCGAGGCAGAATTGCCGGGGTTTTCACAAAATCGTTACCAAATCGTTCAAACAAACAAAGGTTTTTTTTGCTGCGCGTTTGTTCAGCGCTAATGCTTTCGTAAGATAAATAACGAACCGATAAAAACATTGTCCATTTCCAGAACTGTACAAAGATAATGTTTATTTATGAGATGTGTTAGCAATCAACCACCTGGTGGTAGGTGGCAATTGAGATTTGACTGCGTTCAAAATGTAATCTGAAACGCTGATTACAAAATTAATTATTCTCAATACCTCAAACCATAGTTAAGATTATCCACACTTAGAATTTTTATATGTTTAATTACAAAAAAAAATGGAGTAAAAAGGTTGTTAATTCTTTAATTTAAAATAGTGTTGTAATTCACAACAAATACAATGTTACTAGGTCGTTTTGAAGAAACAAAAAGTAGCTCATTGGTCTTTTTACATTGTCAGTGACGATCACTATCATAAAATGCCTTTCTCACCCTTGAACCCGGTACACAGCCAAACCAATTACCAATAGTATAACTATACTAGCTTTTGCCCGCGGCTTCGCTCGCATTAAATTCGGGATAACACGGTACTTCATTTATCACTATACATAGGATTTCCCCTCCCTCCAACTTTAAAGGTTTCGGGGTCAATTTCAGAATTTTTTATTAGCAAAAAATATGTTATAGTGAGCTAACCTTAAAAGATAGACATATGCTGTCGCGGACTTTTTTGTAGACCTTTAAAAGGAGAACAATACTCTCATACATACTTTTGTGTAACTTTAACCGTTTACGCAGCGTACGCAGCGGAAGCTCCAAGTATGAAAAAATACCCCCGATTTTGAAACATTTTTCATTACTGCTCCGCTTCTATTACTCGTAGCGTGATGATATATAGCCTATAGCCTTCCTCGATAAATAAGCTATCTAACACTGAAAGAATTATTCAAATCGAACCAGTAGTTCCTGAGATTAGCGCGTTCAAACAAACAAACAAACTCTTCAGCTTTATATACTATAGATTTGTAAATACATACGATAAGGTACCCAGTACCGACAACATGCGAAAAGTTGCTAATGGAATCTGGATAAAAAGAGGAATATATCATATTGTATGACAATAAACTTTAGTATCAATACTACACCATTGTCTCTAATGTACTAATACAATAAATTCCTTGTATGTTAATTTGGTAAATAGTACTTATTAAATATACCCCTAGTCATTGATTTGTTAAGACACAGTTACGGCTAAACGCTGACAGCTCAAACACTAAACACAGTACAAATAAACAAACTAAAACTGATTTGGCACTGATTGTGGTCTTACCTAAATTAGCCAGTGGGACGATCCATTGAGGTGAGATGTAAATGTCAGATTACTACACCGACCGTGTAATGGCGTCTACATGTGATTTAAATAAATAAAAATATATCATCATTACAGCCTAATGTGTCCTGCTGAACGAAGGCCTCTCGTAAATTTTCCTTGCGGACAGACAACTAGCAGTCGAGATCCACATCCGTCTGCTACTCCCCAGCTTAACCAGGGCATCGCTCCAACTCGGGCCTTCGTTTCTCTTCTCGTTTCGAGGACGCTACTTGAAAACCTTTCCGATGGCTGATGGCGCGGAAAAGAATATACAAAGTCAAAGTCAAAAACATTTATTTCAAATTAGGCTTACAAAAAGCACTTATGAACGTCAAAAAATATCATCATCATCAGCTCATTAAACGTCCCCACCGAGGGGCACGAGCCTACCGTATAGGGTGATTAGGCCTTAATCGTCGACGCGGGCCCAGTGCGGATTGGACGACTTCACACACAACCTTCGAATCTCTTCGCAGGCGTGCATGAAGGTTTCCTCACGATGTTTTCCTTCACCGTAACAGCGTCGGATAACGTACATATATTTTCAAAATTCGAAAATACATTGGTACGTGTCGGGATTTGAACCTCAGCCCTCCCGGTAGGAAGGCGACAGTCCACACCACTGACCACCGACGCTCTTCAAAAAATATACAAAATATAATAAGAAACGATTAAAATACTAAACTAAAAATATGAGTTTTGATGCTTTGACCAACCACTGAAGTGCTTTTTTTCTCAAGCTCAACATTGTAGCCTTTTTTAAAACAATTCCTTAATGTAACAATATATCATAAACACTGAAATAGCTGAGCAGTTTAAGACCACGGATTTTTATCACATAAATATTCGTCAATAGTGTAGTACCCTTTTTTAGAAAGGTGTTGTTTGATTCTAACTTGAAACATATGAAAGGGCAACTCTACAATATTTTGCGGTACCTTATTGAAAAACTTTATACATGTTCCTATAAAAGATTTACCTATTTTATGTAGTCTCAAGTCCGGAACAGCAAGTTTGTTTTTATTCCTAGTATTAAAATTGTGTAATCTCAATTTTCGCAAAAAACTCCAATTGCATCTTGCTTATCCTCCCAGGCATCAAAAATATGCTTAATTAGTGCAATCCCTGCGTCAGTAGTATTTTTATTTTTGGTGAAGCCAAACTGTTTTTCATGTAATAATTTATTAGCGTTAAAATGTGAAAGCAACTGATTAAGTATATTTTTTTCGAAAATTTTTACACCAGCATAAACTTCTTAACCGCCAGGATTCCGGACACAATTGGCCTTCCCTAGATGTTTTCCTCGCGGACCGATAACTAACAGTCGACATTCACATCCATCTGCTATTCCCCAGCTTAAACAGGTCATCTCTAAACCTCAGTGGGGTCTACGCTTCTCTTCCCATTGTAGGGACGCTACTTGAAAACCTTTCCGATAGCCGATGGAGCGGAAAAGAATATACACCAGCATTACATTTTTAACCGCCAGGATTCCAGACCCAGTAGAGAATCTACTGTTTTGTTGAATATATCCGTCAGCGGCAGTTAAATGGTTAATACAGCGGCATCTCACCTCAATAAGGGTGAGATGACTGTATTAAAAACGCGTTAAGTCACCAATAGATTTCCTATTTAGCCTGGATTCCCGGCGTTCAATGGGTTAAGATAAGGAAAAATTACATGAATACTATTTTTGTAAATAATATAGGTACATAGAAACACCCAGACCAATACAACAGTCATGTTCACGCGCACAAACATTTTTGTAGGTACTATCCGACGATCAAACCCGGCACCCGTGGTTATCACACCAAGGTGCCGGGTTTATCCTTCGCTTCTTAAACATTACCTACACCACATGGTTCTAGTTGTTTAATTTATACCTTATTTTATATGTGACATGTTTTCGTGTCTGTAAAGTGTCATTGATCAATGTATTGAGGTATTAGTGTGATGAGTTATAAAGGATAATCAATTTAATAGCGTAGTTTAATGTCTATTACTTCAATATCATAAGTGTATGACATGTTTTGTTAATATAATGAAGTGTAGCTTCACGTTTTTAATGTTACAAACTATTTCATAAATATTTTTTAAATTCCAATACTTATGAAGTCATGAATATTATGTAAACTTAAAACAAAGTCGTAAGGCGCCTAATTTTAATTAAAGTAATTTTAAGTAAAGTAAGCGTTCATAATATGCAACAACAAATGTATATCGCTCATCAAACAAGTTTGCTTCGCCTTATAACAAAGCACAGTACAGCATACGATTTAGTGTCAGATAAATAAACGTATCCCAATATCTAGCAGTATATTTAAATTATACACTAGAGTCGATTACTTTTAGAATACACCTCCACACGATATAAAACTACGGCAACAATGAAGCCATTACGATAACAAGTATCACAAAAATGTTCACGTGCCCACAATAGACCACCGATATACTCAATTTAGTGTCGCTTGTCATTACTGTGAGATAATTTACGAGCCAACAGCCGAGCATAGCAATGAGACACTACGCTCACCAAATTGATCAACTACACACCAATTGTTTCGGAGACAATGTTCGCCATAATAGCCCCCCAGGGTTCTCAACGCGAATTATTCAACACACTGTTACGACAATGGTGTTAACCCTTTTATGACGATGTTCGTACACCGCACAAGTTCACGGTACAACACAGATGTGTTGCACGTTTACTAAATCGCGGCATTAAGGTCTGGTGTAGTGTTTACTTTTATTACACTGTACTACTGCTACTTTAGTCCAATAACCTACTAAATGTGAGAATGTATGGAACAAACACTTAGGTATGCTCTTAGGATCGTTACAAAGCATTGTTGTTCGAGGTGTTTCTTAATTAATTCGTAAGAGAAATATTTAATTCAAAACCTGATACAGATGTTTTGGTTATTACGAATATACCTTTTTTTCTCACTAGAAAAAAAAAATGTTACTAACATATTTTATAAGAAAAAAATTGTGGGCCATAACTATGATGTCTGAATATTTTTTTTTTTAAATGCGTTGTTGTTACTATGGCGACAGCTAAAAGTATGCTTAAACTTTTTAATTCCCAATAACATTAAGTAGGTAAAAACGATATGGTACTGAGATACTTCCATCACTTAAATTAATATTTTTTTACAATGCCTTTAATATCCTCCGTGCCACGTATATGGGCACGATACTATGTCAAAACCATCATAGTTAAATACACCTCCAAATGTTTAGAGCCACTGGCCGACAGTTAACGGATACTCAAATCGAAATTCGTATGCAATTACGAATGCGCGCCACGTGCCGCGAAAACGGCCACATAATCCCCAAGGGCGGAGAACAATAGTCACAAGATATGTTTTGCATGTCACAAGTAGACCGATCGGCAAGTACATGGCGTGTTCGAGTCATTAGCATGCCGAAAACGGTCATCCCGACGGACCCAAGGACATATTTTAACGACGGCGCCAATCGCTGATGTAATCGAACGTCCCTACCGCACCAACCTTGGAACAATAACGT
>PQWD01008594.1:47038-59410 GCA_019425675.1 Leucinodes orbonalis
ACAAAAATTGTGTCCATCTATTACCGAAAAACAAGGATATTTCGTGACCCTTCCCTGGGGCATTACGATGGAGAGCCACTCTACACTAGGTATGACAAAAAATAAAAGATCCCTAACGTGCACATACAATATGGATGTTGCCTGAATGATAAATGATGAAACGAAATATACCCAATGCCCATACCTCCTACAAAGAAATTGTTAGTCTTTGAGAAACTAGTACTATACACGAATTTAATTTAATATATAAATAAATATCCACTGACAATCACACAGCACCATCTAGCCCCAAATTAAGCGTGAGCTTGAAACAACTGATAAACAAACATACTTCTATACATTTTTTTGTAATTACATACATATTATACATAGAAAACACCCAGACATATTGATAACACGTAAGTATCATAACTGCTTCCTAATATGCTGAACGAAGGCCTCTAATGACTCACCCGGTGACGGATCCCTAGCAATAAACATGCATTAGCTGCTCTTTACCTAGACGAAGTCATCAGTCCATCTGGTTAGGGCTATTTTACGCCACTGGGGAATCTTATGTCATATAATTAATGATGATTTGATAGAAATCGTGACTGAAATCATAATTCTACAATGCCAAAACGCATTTCTGCGACTTCTAAAGCTGCGGTGTACACTTACCACCAAGTGACTATTTCCTTAAATAGTATCCGCTTATCAACCTTATTTGATGCTTATTTCCTCATACCTACGAAATTAAAAAGCTATCTAAAAGTTATTAGATTTAACTATTGTTTAGCTATTGGATTTAAAAGTAAATTAATTTATTTTAAAGTAAATTAATTTATATGAAACTAACTTTAAGTTAACGACTCCTGTGCGGTGTAATTTCGCTGCCATTAATGGTGCTATACATTTTTTCACAATGAATTAACCGACTCTTGAGTTATTTTAAGTGAAACAAAACAGCTTTTAAACGATACCGTGACATTAAGAACTTTCTCCCGAAACACTATCCGATATGGTAGTAGGGGCGTGTCGATTTAGGGCTCACCTGGGTATACAAATATGTATGATACGAACTTAATGTATTTAAAATAGTTATATCCGCAGCGCCATCGAACCACTCTTTACGCAAGAAGCAACCTATGGGTACTAAACAACTGATAAACATACTAAAACACTTTATTTTCTTTGTATTTTTTGAAAATACATTTTTATTACTAGAACTTAATTGTTCATAGAAACACAAAAACAATCAGACATGTCCATGTACACATATGTGTGCACTGCACGGGGATAAAACATGGAACCCTTGGTGTAATGGCGGACTTGTCCATCAACCATACAGGTCATCAAAATTATAAATCAGATTTAAAAGTTAACCCTGTGTTCAAAAGATTTCTTTGCACACATTTATAAAAGGGTCAAAGCGTCGTGAATACTGTCAATTTAAAAATTAGGACAGCCCTATACATAGCAGCTAGCTGAGCGTTGAAATATTTAGAGTAAGGTTGGAAACGCGGCCTTGTTCCGTACAAAATTCTACCTTAAGAATAAACTAACACTTTAACCGTTATTCTCTTTTTTTCTTAAACATTTGAATGCTATCTCACATGCTGCGTTTGAATGCTATCTCACATGATGGAGGGTGACGATCCAGCCTAAGTTGTATCACGCAAACTCAAATAATGCTTATTTACTCTGCCTTGAAAACCCTAAATTGTACGTATCGGAAAACAGACGCAGAAATGTCACAACTCAGAATAGAGTGATTGAAGAAGAAGGTTCATATGTATAATAACAGACTTTAAAGAGTAAAGAAATACTGCTATTTTTGGGATTGCTTCTAATGTGATGACGTAAATAATTACATTTTTCCGCTTACTACAAGATTTGTCAAAATAATGTTTTTAAATACAACGTTCACAGTTTTTCTGCAGTGTATTTAGTATCAGCATTGCACCTGTGCGAAGCCGGGGTTGGTCGCTAGTACTTTAATAAAAAATACTTAAGTACTATCTGTAAACTTTCTTTGTATAGAAATTGAAACACACTACTGCGAACATATAAATGCAGTAAGATGAAATGTAAAATGAGCGTTCGCAGTTCAATGTAGTCAGCAACAACTTCGTTGTATGAATAATCAGTTTACCTAAAAGAGTAGTGGTGTCTAGAAAGTTGTGTAAAATGTTTTTGGTAAATAACCAAATTTCATATTATTATAACGCCAAGAATAGATACCTAGGATTACTTTTTAATATTAAGGCGATAACCAGCTCCCAGTATCGAATGATGAATAATCATTTAAACAAAATAAAAGACCGTTAGATCTCTCAGCAGGTCAGAGGTTACCGATAACCGTCATAGATGTCTTTTGTACAGCAATGTCGGCTTGTCACGTACGCATTCAGCCTACACTTAATTCTTTAATAACTTCCCCATTCATATTGCATTTCAATGAAGCGTTTTTATAACACAAATATCAATCCCTTTATAAAAAAGGATTCTTTATACTGGTATCTGTACAAGTTGATAATGATAGAGCAATTATAATTTCCGCTGCATAAGATTTATTCAGGAACAAATTTGTTTAAGTATAAGTTATTAATTACTCAAAGAAGACTTGTTGACTGACAGAATGTATAAGAATTTGCTTGTTTTCCTTTATTTTTAAACATTGCCTTTTGTAATAATCAACAAAAAGCAATTAAGACGTTGTGAATCAGAAAAGGTAAAAATGTAAATACGGAAATAAATGGAAAGAGCACTGATATAAAAGTACCATTAGGGCTATCAGTAAGACCACAAAGACGGAGGTAGCATTAGAAATCTAAGTATCCTCAGTATCACGCTCTGACCCGTTTCACACGTGAACCTTTCATGACATTGCACGTAGGGTTACCACATGAAAAAAAACCGCGGCTCTAGCGTACGCGTTACAACTTGCAGACATCGCGTGCCAAACGATGTGCCAGCGGCGTGGTTTAATTTCCAATTGAAGGGATGTTTAAAATGTTATTGGTGGTCATTGAAAATTCTGATATATCATTCGTCCATCTGGTTGAGGGTCGGCCTACGTTTCGTTTCACAATACGTGGACTCTACTCGAGACCCTTTCCGCCCCATAGGCCATCGGTTCGTTGCACTATGTGCCCTGCCACTTCCACTTCAACTTGCTAATCCTGTGGGCTGTGTTAGTTAACTTAGTTCTCCTACGGATATCCTCCATTCGGATCTAATCGCGTAGGGAACACCTATATCACCTCTCCATAGTATGGTGATCAACCTTGAGCCTATTTTAGAGGCCCTTAATGAGCGACAGGTTTTGCTTATATGCATGTATTTACAAAATAAAGTATATATGTATGTTTTTTCAGTTGTTTAGCACCCCATAGGCTAAATGCATAGTTTGGGGCTAGGTGGCGCTGTGTGTCTAAGGATATTAATTTATTGAATACTTCTGGGACGGATCTGCCCGATACCAGCTAGAAGCTCTGCTATAGATCGACGGGCAAGAAGACTGATCGGTGATGAGTCTATCGCCGGGAAGCTACGAAGTCTTGAACATCGCCGTTAAGAATCGTGTCCGTCTTTTACAGGTTGCATTTCGGAGTGTGCGTTGGGTTTGCACAGTCTGATTTCTCCACTACCATTTCACTATCGGACAATTCGCCGTAGGAAGGGGTACCACTCCCTTTGTTGTCGATATACCATCTTTTCTTACAAAAAAAAAATCGGTTCTTCCTTCGTCATTCGAACTGCAAGGCAATGTAATATAGAACTCTATCTATTAAAAATCCGCATCAAAATCCGTTGAGTAGTTTTAAAGATTTAAGCATACATAGGGATATAGGGACAAAGAACGCGACTTTGTTTTATACTATGAAGTGATTAGCGATTTTATTCAGTCTATGTTCTTCTGGGCACGCGCCTTCCCACAGATTATGGCTATGGGGAAATTGAGCCGTTAACCACAAATGTTAACCAGGTGATAGACTCGGTACTGAGTCGTCTAGTTAGGTACCACCGCATTGCCCGATATCGTCCCGTGAAATAGGAGTGTTTTGCACTTCATGTTTCGGGGTGAAGGTAGGGTTGCCAACCGTACTCTAAAATAGAGTATTGTCCTCTATATCATGTGGTCGTACTCTATAATCTATAACACTAATAAAGTACGCTAAAATACTCTTTTTTTACAAAATGTTTAGTGCACGTCCGTAATAATACGCAAAAACCTTAATCAGAATTAAAAAGTCCACTATTTACAAAAATGGTTTGATTTTAGTAATAATAACTGGCTGTATTCACTAAATACAATATCTTTAAAGACTACTGTTGAATTTAATCATTTAGAACAAATTATAGAAGGAAAACTTAATTTAAAAAGACTAAACATAGACATGGATACTTTATATTCAGAAGTATCAATTTTAAAATTGCTCGAAGCCGAATTGTTTAATAACGCAGACTTTATACAAAAATGCACCGCTGAAAAATGGCAATATATTTTTAAAAAATGTCCTCAAGAATTTGATTGTTTAAAAAAATTATTAGCTATATACTCTCTGTTCCCGCCACTTCAGCATTTACAGAAAGAGTCTTTTCGGTCATGAATGTAAAGTGGCGAGGAGAGAAACAGAGCTTCATTGAATTTAATCAAAAATGAGCTCTTGATATATATAAATTTAGAGTTAGAATGTTTAGACTCATTCAATACCTTTAAAAATAATGAAAATTTGTTATGTGCCGCAAGAAGTACTAAAAAAATACCTTTTTAAAAGATAAAAATAAATGATACTCTTTTTTATAAGTGCATACTCTTTTTTTACCTCCTTTAAAATCAGATATACTTTATTTCTGCTAAAAAAAGTTGGCAACCCTAGGTGAAGGTGCTGTAGCTAGTAAAATTACTGGATATAATAGACGTAACATCTGTCGTCTCGGGTGACGGGCGCCGAGCAGTGTTTACTTTATTACTTTTCCGTCAAAAAGTAATAACTACTTACTGTCACTAATTTCCTTCAACGCTGCTTATGTCATGGTCAGTCGTATCACTTACCACCAGGTGATCGCAATGACCGTCCCGTTCACTTATGACATAAAAAACTGTGGCTTGGTGGGTGTTAACGAATATACTACTAAGATAGTAGCCGGGACCGACGGCTTAAAGTCCCCTCCGAAGCCAGGAATGATTCTTCTTTCAGGAAGTTAAGTCATTCAGCTTGCAATAAACTAATAAATATAATATATATATATATATATATATATATATATATATATATATATATGTGTGTATATATATATATATTTACAAACTGAGTTTCACTTTGCTGTTTCCTCGTGGGATTTGAAATCACAACCTCCTGATCACATAGCGATCTAATCTCAACACCAAGAATACGGGTATTCCTGAACGAGACTCAAGCGTTGATCTTTATTTAAATAGAGTTGGAAAGGGGTGCCAATATTTATATTTATCTTTCTAACTAGACCACAAAAGTTATAATATTCGCACTCTTTTTCTGAATATAAAGCATAGTGTAGAAAAATAGGAAAACGATTCACGACATCGACGGCAATGTATTTCGGCGAATGAACGGTGGCGTTATTACGAAAATCCATAACCATTTATAAAATATATAGCATTTTCCCTTCCTGAGTTACGTTTAGTGGATATGAAATCCATTCAAGGCATAGAAAAGATATGAGGGTTTTTCATATGAAACACAGCATACATATAATAATAACGAATGTGTTTTAACCAAGTTTTTCATTGAAGTGAAATTGCTGACCTCTTCTATAAAGTGCACTTCCTTGCCAGAAAGAGGCATACATTTACAAACAAATAAGGTAAATATAACATCAATAAGCGTCGGTGGTCCATTGATGTGGACTGCTGCCTTCCCATCTGAATGGTGCAGTTTCTAATCCCGACACGTACGTATTATCGAATTTTGAAATTATATGAGCGTTTATCCGACGCTATTATGGTGAAGGAAAACATAAACTTTTGCATGCCTTTAATTGTTTAGCACACTTTTATTTTTGTATATTATCATGTGTTCAATTTTGTTGTCATAGTGTTGCCTAAATGTTGGCGAGCCTTAATAATAATAAAATAAAATAAAAATAAACAATCCTGCTCACGAAGAAATTTAAAGGTTGTGCGTGAAGTTGGCCAATCCGGACTGGGCCACCGTGGACGAGTAAGGCCTTTGACGGGTAGGTTCGTATCCCTCGATGGGGAATGTAAAATGAGCTGATGATATAACATCAATAAAGTAAAATATTTTTATATTACGGCTTAAAAGTTAATAATAAGATTGACTTTAAAAAATATTGAATACTTTCGGATCACCACACTGATGTGGCAGTGTGAACAATCACGTTGTTTCAGGACCGATGGACGTTAGACCTGACCATTTCTGATGACCACGTCATGGCAATACATTTCCTGGACTGGTAGAAATCGTCGGGCATGGATGAGAAAGGCTGAGGACTAGGATGCTCAGCGCGAAACGACGGAGGCTTCATGTCTGGCAGAAACTTTGATAAAAAAAACGAGTAGCTAGCTGCGTTTAGTGATCTTATTAGTCAACAATTATATATTTTCACAACAAGTCAGTACACTAATAAGATACCGCAAGATTGCACTGCATATTTCTCGAGAGCTTCCTTTTCACAGTTATCAGACATGACTTTTGACTAGTAAGAAGTAATTTAGTATATTAACGATGGAAGATATTCCAATAAATAATGTAGATACCAAGACGAATCAATATAATGGTTTCATTTAATTACTGTGAGAAAAGGCAATATAAACACAGGACTCAAATTCATTATCAATGAATTGTTTACGTCAATGAGAGATTTAAGCTGAGGGAATAAACCAACCTCACCTACTGTAGTGCATTCTTTTAAAGAACTAAAAAGTTGTAATGCATATGTTGTAGCTAAGTTACAGGCAGTAAAACTGTCCACTACTTTGGATTTGTGCATAATTGTTAAAGCAACAAAAAAATTATACACTTCTTTCAAACTTCTATACCAATAAATAACATATTTTGCTGCATTCACTGACAAATTCATCACAGCCGATAGAACATGAATTCAGTTAAAATCATAACCTAAAACATGTATTCCTAATTCCAGCATTGATCCTATTCCTAAATTATTGAACTAAAAACAATAATTTAGGAAACTTTCGAGGGAATAAAAGGCGATAAGCCTGTTAAAAAATGTAGCGCAAGCAAAGTTGCGGGACATAGACAATGTTTATAATGAAACTATTTAAATTAAATAACTACAAAACAACATTAAGTATTTACCAATTATAATATTATATTCTAAAAAAAAACATGTAACATGATACTATAATTTAAAGATTCATTAATTAATTACCGGCATAAAAAGCGTATAATATACCGCGCGCATTAGCATAAATACAAAAAGTCGTTCTACCTCAACGATGTATGATTATCGCACAACTTGAAAGCTCAACGAGTTAAATTGTGAAATTAATTAGGTGGCAACGCGTGACTTTCAGCGTACGACTTATTCAAAGGGCTTGGGCAAAGGGCAAAGTCACCAAGCCGAGCTGGCGTGAACATGACGCGACATTTTCCTTTGAGCGAATCCACCATTTTCATCAATTCTGCGAAGTCACCGCACGCGCGGTCTCTCTAATAGCCCACTCGCACAGCTCCAGCCACTTCACATGTCTGCCACGTTTCTCACAGATTTTTCATGGAGATTTTCACGTTTAAAATTGATAGAGCAGGATTCGTCCTTTGACTCCTTTGATCCCGCTCGAAATCGCGCTCGGGAACAAAAGGCGGCATCGCGAAAGTCGGCGCGACACGCAAATTCAGAAATGGCTTGTACATTTGTACGTCGTACTTTGTGTAGTCTCCCAAACTAGTTTAGATCTCGACTCGCTGAGAACGTGATATTGAAGACGGCATGTCGAAAAAGAAATTGGATTTTTTTTGCGAAAGAATTTAAATGTTGCTTTATTTTGCTAAGATCCGTTTGAGGAAGGCTCGGGGCAATTTTGCAGAGGGCCGGAAACGATTTATGGTTTCACATTAACATTTTATCCTATGTAGGGAAATTTTGGAAACTACGCACGAAACTCATTAAAAGCCAGCCATAAAATGTGTTTACTGTCTTCATTTGTAGATGGCAATAAATTATAAACATGAAGAAAACATACACACAGCTATTATTTTATATAAGACAGTAAAGAACAATAAATAGTACGAATAAGTTAATAATTTTCATGAAAGCTAAGATCAAAGTAACAGAATTGCGGGTCTGAGTGATTAGTCAGATTAGTGAACAATCAGAACGACTCTGATGTCAGAGTTTCTTAATCGCTTTACGGCATTTGTCGTGTTTCTTATGACCACCAAATTGGCATAACGTGCCCTTCGATGGAATCATCTTTCTGTTCAGACGTACTGGTGATACAGCCAACAAAATCCTAACCAAACAGAGCAAATAGCACGGGTCACTTTACTATGCGGTTTTTTCGGATCAAACAGCAACCTTTATCCAACCCCAAACAACTACACTACGGCGGCAATTTTGCTGCAATATACATGCTCAAGCTCACCTTCAAATCCAAATCCATGACTAGATGTTTCCCGAAGGAAGTGCCGCCCGTTTTCTGTATGTGCAAGAAGACCATGACGTCGTGTGCGTCCAGGTCGAACCTGAAGTCGTCGTGCAGGACCTCATCATAGGAGAGGCCGGGCTGCACGATGACGTCAGGCAGCGGCCGCCCCGGCGCCTCCGCATACGTCAGTGCCAGCGACTCTGACACTCGATCCCGAGCAGACAGAGCGCATACCTGTAAACAAAATTAGACGTTAATCACGTATGCACATGAATGAATTTCACTCAAATCTCCAATTACAGAGGCATTTCATCGTCAGAATTTAACGTCAGACAGGGCAGAGATGAGTATGGGGAGTTCGGGCCGCAACCCCCCACGCGGTGCCAGTGCGGATTTGGTGGGTGTTAACGACCACAATCACTAGCTAGTAGCCGGGACCAACGGCTAAAACATTATATATTTGGTCACCCATTCGGCGACATTCGCTTGACTTGTACGATCGTTAACAAAACGCACTAGCCACTACCTACGCCATCGAGGTCTATAGGTTCGAACTTTTGTTGTATGTCGTTTTCTTAGGTTATGCTGTCATTACCATAACATTCACCTAAAGACATCCATGAGGACCGATCCCTACCAGGTACATAAAACGACTATTACCATTCACCATAGACATCAATATTAAGTTAACTACTCGATACAAAGTAAAGGGCAAAGTAAAAAAGCGACAACAGTAGGAAGACAACTTAAAATAAGAGATAGAGAGTAGAGTTTGGAAATAAGTTAACAAATTAGTATTAAGAAAGAAATAAACAAAAACAAATAGAGAAATAGAGCTATAAAATAAGATAAATAAGTGTTATGTAAACAGCTAATATAATCGCGTAAAGATAGAAAATGTAACACAAGCAAAAAGTTTTTTATACTTATGTAATTAAAATAACTAGTATTATGTATAAAAGAAAATAGCACTAGAAGTATATAAGTTAGGGAATAAGTATATAGTCATAAGAAAAAACAGCTGTTCTATTAATATAGAGTCACTACTGTTATCATAATCCTGTTAAAAAATAGTATATTTAAATAGATACGATAGAATTTAAGAAGACAACGTTCTTAGAAGCTAGAAAATTGGAAAATGTTATAACAGTGGGTATGTAAGTCGATAAAAAATAGACGGCAAGTTGCAAACATATGAAAAAGACCGGAGATAGAAATAAGAAAAAATGAGAAGTAATTAAAATAGACATTAAGAAATATTGTAATAAAAAAAGAATTGAAAATAAAATAAAATGAAAGAAAAACGATATAAAAAACTAACAAAAAAGATAAAGAGTGAAAAGAAAAGAGGTTAAAAAAGGACTCTGACTACCAAGTCAGGGATTAGCCGATTTAAAAAATCGCGCAGAGAAACGCATCATAATATAAGTAAATAAAACTATATTCTTGAACCAACACGCAACAATATTTTAAGTTTCCTGACTTCAAAGTTGTTATGCCAAACCAAATTGAAAATTACAATCGGCCATACCTCAAAGTTTATATAAAACATATACTTAATTGAGACAAGTTACTGTTCTTCCAGTATACATTAGTAGGTAATTGAGTAAAACATTATAATAGAAAATTTCATTTCCTCGACGAGGTGTTGACACAACGCCCTTGGAAGCCGAGTTTCTTTATATGGACTTTAGTACAAACCTTCCCTTCGATTCGCGACCCCTTAATAATCTAAATCAATTCGCCAAGGGGACGCCATAGACTCCTCTTCGAAGTCCATTATTATGTAATCAGTCTTTAAAATGAGTTATTACGATTGCTTTCCAAATTATCCTCACAAAATCTGAATATCAAAAGGAAACAGTCGTTTATTACGACGAGATAATGATGGAAATGTCGTTAGGTATTTTGAGAGATTCATCGAAGCTCAAACGTTTAATATATTAATAAGACATTTGTACAATATAATTTTACTTGCACATTTCTCGTTCTCTTTTACATTTTAGGAGGTATTTCTTGAAAACGACGAAATACTCAAATTAATTTTATCAGCAATGGTTTCCCTAAAATTTGTATTTATTTTCTGCGAGTACTGAAATTTCGCGATTTCAACAGCAAATTTGATTTTATTTTAATTTATGTACATATGTAGTGTAGTAAAAGGTAGCATTTAATAGTTGGAGCTCTAGTGAGTCGTGCTTTATTCGGGACTTAAGATTCCCCCATGCGCCGTTCCCATCTGAATGCACGTATACGCGTTAGCAGTGCATACAACAGCCCGTCTCGCATGCATGCATCGTCGATCCGTATATCCGGTCTCAACTACAAAGATGTCACTTGCATTTAAATGGATGTCGTAAAATGTGGGACATCGAAAACAACCGCGCCGATTGAGAGGGTGGATGTTAGATTGAGAACGCTATTCGCACCCACTTGTTTGTTCGCCTAATGAATAGGGTACGGCGCCCTTCGGTCGTTATCAACGGTACACTTTGCAGCTGACGAGTTTCAAGAGGTGTCGATAATCAAAAATAAAAATATTTGTATTTTTGTTATACCTATTTATTGTATGAAGTAAGAAATTAAGCTGATAGCCTAGGGTGACAACTGCTCATTGTGCGACATAGTCCACAGTACATCAGCTAGCTTGTGACGTAAACATGTTAAGAAAGATTATCCATTAATTTAGATGCAAATCGCATTGCACACAGCCCTGAATACAGATATACCCGCGTAGGTCCTTTTGATCAACTATCGCGAGAGGTCGAACTGTAAATTTGATATCAAACTTGTAATAATTAAAGTATTATCGAGTGAGTTACATTCAACACGAATTAAATTTCTAGAGATAAGATACGACACGATTTCCATTACCACGTGAAAACGCCAATATTAAAAACGCAATAGGCCTGTTAGACTTTTATTTATTTATGCACCATAATACAATAAGTACTAGAGGCATTCTCTATTAGTTTACCTTCGGGTCATGCAGAAAAAAATATGGTTCGATGCAGACCTACGGTCTAGTTTAGCGACATTATTATTATTTTATTAAGTATACTCTTGACTGAAATTATTTCTCCATGACTGTATAATGTAATTAACACAGTTATTAGTAAATACCATAATATCAAACAGTAGACGGTTGCATTGCAGCAGGACGTTACCCAGTTCATAGTGAAGTAGCAAGAGAACAGTAGTAAGAGAAGAGTGCAAAAATAAATTGCTACGCTCGCCACTACTTTAAGTATAATTGATTCTTTTCTTTTAAATCATAACATGCCCAAAGTTCAAAGGTATTGATAATCCGTCTACCGCGATTGAAGTAGGCGACATTTAAAACTAATCGTGTGACACAGCATTGTTAACTAGCTCGTATTATGTCGGTGTACTATAAGTAATAAGATCTGGCGCCGCACTTTATATAAATAACTATAATTATGTGTATCTGACCGGAGAGATATAATTACAAACCACATAATACCATGCTTCGTCACATATTACGCGGTAAGCTTAACCAAGGCACCAACCTGTATTAATGATACTTCCTAAAGCGAAATGTTAGATACGGTACCGTAAAATGTGTAATATAAGAACGTCGTACTTTATACTTAGGTTGTATTCTAGGCCAGACTTCATAAAAATACTTACTTTTCTAACTAGTATTTATTTAAAAGGTACCTATTGTCTACAGGGACTACCAACCCTTGTTTGTTGATTTTAGTAACAGTATTCGAGTGAACTATTATTTTAAATGAAATATAACTATG
>PQWD01008596.1:0-23401 GCA_019425675.1 Leucinodes orbonalis
ACGTAACCCAAAGCCTTTATCAAATCTCGCAACAGGTGCACCCAAAAATGACCCATCATTCATGATTTCAGCGATTCAGTACGCAGCTGGACTAAGCCTGTCCTTACGCGTGACATTGGGGTTTAGGGAACATTACGTTATTTATTTCTTTAAGTACAACTGCATTCTAAAATATGTTTTTTTTTAACTGACTACTGCTGTTGTTGCAGATGGCCTTTACAGCTTCACCGGGCAAGTGGCGAGCGCAGATGGCTCTCAGCCTTAATATTTACACAACGAGCCTAAGGGTGTCCCCGAACGGGACTCGAACCTCGGCTTAGGGCGTTGCGGGGGGGGCTTGGTAGCCTAACATATGTTTGGGGAGAAAAGCGGCCCGGCACATGCCGGTTACGCGAATAGGGACTGTGCGAACCTTCAGGGACACGCGACGATGGCCCCCGCCGGCGCGGGCGGACTAAAATATGCATTTTTTATTTATGAGTATACGTTAAATGTTTCTTGACTTTGCATTTCTTACTACTACTACTAACCAATCAACTACTACTATTCAACCTATCGCAGTCCACTGCTGGACATAGGCCTACCCCATTTGCATTTCTTATAATGCTTTAATAAATGCAGTTTTCAAAATACAACGAACCCAAACTCCAGAATCATCTTCAATCTCATTTAGCATCAAGAATTGTTAATAAATAATTTTTCATATTGTTTCTGTTCATTTATTAATATAATCTATAATATAAAAATGAATCGCAAAATGTGTTGGTAAGCGCATAACTCAACAACGCCTGGACCAATTTGGCCAATTCTTTTTTAAAATGTTCATTGAAGTCCAAGGATGGTTCTTACGGCGAGAAAAAATCGAATAATTGCCGGGAAAACCCTAAAAACAGCCCTTTTCTTTTTCACATACAAACGTTTTCTAACTAAAACGTAGAATCAATTTGAGCTTTATTGCTATAATAATATAAAGTTCATTAAAATTACATACTTTTAAATGCTTATAGTGTTTTATTTAATTATTTTTAATTCACACCGAATTATTACCAGAGTGACGGTTCTGTTCAGGATAATTTTTGCAAAGAATATAAAAAAGGTAGGAACAAAACACTGCCACATTACATTTTTTTCTGACAGGACGAAGTCTGTCGGGTCAGCTAGTCAATAATAAAAACAAAAATGTGAGTGCATACAATAGATGCTGCTGTCCACGCTTCGCCAATAAATATTCTCAAAGAGATATGATATTATAAAATATTATCCAAATTCACTGGCGATAAACACCGACACGCTCCAACTGTATACAGACTTATAAGTCTCGGTGACTGCTTACATATATCAATTTCTCGTAAGAACAAGCGATGATAAATTAGCTGAGATATGGGATGTGCGAGCCACGCGAGGTCGAGGTGTAGGGTTGCATCTTCATTTATGTTATGTTTTTTCTTTCTTTCTTCATTTGTAATTAATAAAAGGTTCTTGAGTGGTGTCCACGTAACAGAAAACGAATCGTAGGCCGACCTCCAACCAGATGGATGACCTGGTTAAAGTGGCGGTAGCACATGGATGACAACTACGAGGGATCGGCACGCGTGGAAATCATTAGGGAGGCCTTTGTGCAGCAGTGGACATATTAACCTGTAATGATGATGGTGAATTAATCAAAATCCACAGACATACACACAGCGGTCATCAAACCCAAATTTAAGCAAGTAGTTTGCACAAACATAACAAAAGTATAAGGAACTAACAATAATAATTGGGTTTTATACTGTTTTTGTAAAAACTCGTACATACATAACTCATACCTAAAAAACGCACACAATGTTTTGTGCTGCACTTGAATTTAGAGGAGTTTAGTTAGTAGGAGTCCGACATAACTGTGCCGTCTCTCCCCAGGGCGGCAGTATCCAATGAAGGATTCTCCTAAAAAGGCTTTAGTCGTCCACGCGGGCTCAGTGCGGATTGGCCGAATTCACGCCCAACCTTTGAATTTCTTTGCAGGCGTGCACAAGTTTCTTTCGATGTTTTCCATCACCGTAAGACGTAGGATAAACATACAACGTACGTGGTGGGATTTGAACCCATGAGCCACCAACGCTTTTAACATTATTGGTTACAAATTACTGAAGGTTTTCGAAGGTTACACTGTAATAAAATCCGGATATCATAACATATTCACCTCTTTGCTGATTTTTTAACCCATTGCTACTCACTGCCATTTTTTCATTCTGTAACAAATATTCCGGTCGGATTATCAAATCAGTTTAATGTTTTTTACTTATTAAACTGCAACGCTTCGGGTACGGTTTATGACCGTACAAGTTAAGTAACAATTGCAGTAGTCATCGGTTGGTTGAAAACGATTATCCCTTAGACATACGAGTAAGTAATATTATGGTCCTCCGTGCTTCGAAGCCGGCTATCTTAGGATAGCAGACGTTAACTCCCACCAATCCTCATTTTACCCGTGCCAATGGTTGCAGTCCAATCTTCCTGTAACCATGCTGTATGGAAAGGCCTGTAGGACACTGCACTGGGATTTTATAGGTTATTGAACGGTTGACGACTAAGAAATACTAAGCATTATACATACCATTACCTAATTTAAAAAAAAACAAAAATATTAATTTACATTAAAATAAAGTTTACAGTTTATTAATTATCATTAAGGTCGAAGTCACCTTTTAAGCATACTCCGCTCTTTTTAATTACATAGGTATAAATACCAATGTACACATTTTTAAATACAAATGTGCCCATGTTTGACTAAGCTGCTTTGACTTCTACTACTAATTAAAATTGTATGAGATACAAATAAAACTGACATCCACCGCCCACAGTCCAAAAATGATTATGTACAACGCTGCCTACTCAATACCCGAAGCCATTCATTTTTCAGTTAACGACAGCGTAAGTAAATCATTGTGTTGTAAGAAATTAATATTTGGGTAAAAAATTAAACTTGTCATCGTCATTTCTTAACTTTGATTTGTCGTACTGTTTTCTTGATTTGTTGAGCGACCGATGTTTGCCTGTGAAGTATTAAATTACTCTTTATTCACCGCTCCAATCTGTGTTTGGGTTGTTTTTGTTCAGAATATTATTTTTCTTCTTATAAACCTAGGTATAGTCAAATAAATCAACAATCGTACGAACGCTTGTTAGCGCTTTTAAATGTCCTTCGGCCTCTGACTTTGTTAACATGTAACAACTACCAACGCTAATGGCTATAACATAATGAATACTGCATGCATTTTCCCCTTAAACATATACTATGTTAGAGCGCCGGCGGCACATTGGTGTGGACTGTTGCCATCCGATCTGGAGGGTTCAGGTTCAAAACCCGCTCAAAATGTACGTTTATCCGTCGTTCTTACGGTGAAGGAAAACAAGAGACTCAAGGTTGTGCGTTAAGTCGTCCAATCCGCACTGGGCCCGCGTGAATGTCTAAGGCCACAGGTTGGATCGTGTCCCTTGGTGGTGAAGATTATGAGCTGATGATGATGATGATATATTCTTACTTGACGACCTAAGTCGGATTACTGACAACTTAGCAAAGCATTCAGAAAAATCTAATAAAACACATAAGTTCAGCAGAACATTTGATCAAATTCATTCTATTAAACCGCTTACAAAATTAAAATCGGCCTTAATCCTTTAATTGTCCCTCTCATTATAAATTGAATCAAAATGCGACCCATTTAATCACCCGTGTAAGCGTCATTAATTCAAACGAATTTTCCATTTTGACTATCATTAAAATTCCTTTCACGCGGAAACGTAAGTCGTTTAAGAGGTTCGCGTTTATTTTTCAAAATTACCCGTTGGTTATGATTTACGGGATCTTTCCGACCAGCGGACGTCTTGCGTCGGATCCTCCACGCGATAAATTACGCATTTCGGAGCCTACACTGTGTCCTCAGTGGGATACTTTATCAAACTAATTACGCTTGCGGTTTGTTTTCTCTGCTTTTAAATTATTGTTTTTATATTTTTGTATATATTGTTTGTATTCTATCGAGATAAAGTAACCTTCCGTAGTACGAATTTTTTAGAAAGAAAAAAATATTCATTCATTTTTCGGTAACCTATTTGATAGAATCAACTAAAATTTGCTTAATTTACGCGATTCTCAATCGAAAGCAATAGCTGCTAAACCATATGGATATGTATCATTTTTGTTTCTCATTATATAATAATAAACAAAGAATCTTCTAGCGAGAGAGGAAGTTTTCTAAATGCCCTATTGAACCAGTGACCTTTTACTTTGTCATATTAACGTTATTAATACAAACGGCTTAGGAATATATCCGTTTAATCAGGATAATCCCAAGTCTTAGTGTAAACAAGTACGAGGTTTCGTGTCGCACGCTCCCGTAGTAAATCAACAAAAACCGTACCGTACGCGCTGCTATCATAAATACTTTCTACTGTACAGTTTTATCTGAAAGAAATAAATAATTAAAATTTAGGTCATACACTTGATGCTTAAGTCAACAAGTGAGGGAAAGAGCTAAGAAAAAGGGTCATCGACACAGTTACTAGTATAGCTACGCTGGCTTGGCATGACCAAGTCCAAATAAATAATGGCAGAAGGTTCTCGAATACCAGCATGTCAGCTAGCACAGTGTAGGATGGCAAGACCTGCCACCACATTCCAATGGCCTGAATCAACCATACAATTGTACTTATATGCCGAAACACTTCTCCCAAATCTGGGGCGTGGCAAACACAAACGCTGTCGGTGTTGGTGTAGCCGCTAGCTACCTCTTTTGTCTCATCATCATCATCATTACAACCTTATATGACCACTGCTGAACGAAGGCCTCCCCTAATGATTTCCACGTGGACCGATCCCTTGTAGTCGGCATGCATCTGCTACCCGCCACCTTAACCAGGTCATCAATCATGTCCATCGTCCTCTTTTGTCTATCGAGGTTTTTTCTCTCCATGAGTTACCTCTACGGTACCACTATTTTCCTCACTTCACCTCCTCTGACGATCTTGTCTTTCGAGTCCGCCCTAAATCTTGTACCATGCACGTGCGAAAACCGAAGTTCGCCTCTATCCTTACGAGACCACAGTTGTGAATCGGAGCCGTCTGAAGGCTGAAGCCTGGAGCCGCCTGAAGCACCTGCACATGGTCTAAATCACAAGACATGTTTGAACATAATATTACATAATAATAATAATCAATAATAATTCACACAGCGCCATCCATAGTCATAGTCCCAAACTAAATATTAGCCTGTGATACGGCTATTAAACAACGAAGAAACATACTTCGTGCCTTTTTTCTTGAAAATTCATACATAATATACGAAGAAAACACCCAGATCAATACAAACCCTCATGTTGAGGCACACTAATGTCTAACCCGAAACCATTGGTGTAGTAGCCGACGTCTCAACCAATACACCAAATATAATTTGTATTCCTATACTCCCTATATACATAGTATTTTATCATAAAATGTTTACTAGTCCCGTCATGTGTAACTTTCAGTAGTATTCGCTGCGCGCCGTCTCTCGCCGTAAATCACCGGATGGACCAGACCGCGCGTGCCGGCACGGCGCGCTACTTCTATAAATTCTCCACTAAATAATGAAGCGAACATTTGACAGGGGATTCAACATCTTATTTATATGATGCACAGATATTAAAGGAATTTTGATACCCGGAATTCGGAGTTGAAATAGTTTGTCATGAAAAAATTAAAATGATTTTTTGATATCAATCATGTTTTCACTAGCCGTAGATTCATGGATAAGGCAATCCTCAATGACTCATTAGGTCTGGGACTGTACCCGGAGGCTATGACCATGATCCTACCTAGGATAATACCTCCTTCCTTCCCTATTTTCCCTTTACACATTACCGTTTTAAAGGAGTGGCACCCATGTAACGGAAAAATAAGACAAGGCCCAACCAGATGTACTGATGACTTTGTCAAAGTTGTCGATGCTTTTTCACTGTTCCGCATGGGAGTCGTTAAGAAAGGTTTTAGTTCAACAATAGTACTAATATTCGCCTGCAATGATAATAATTTTCAGCTAGATCATAATTCTTTGTTAGATTCAGTAGAGATTTACTATCTACTTTCTACTCCTACGAAGCTGTGTGATTTTCTTTAGCAATGTATGTGGTTAATGCCCGCGCTTTTGTCATTGCTTTAAGCATTACACCCACACGTCACTCACCCTCCGGTGCTAGTATGCGAATGGCAGTGAGCTATGCAATACGTATGCTAAGCGGCGGGATGGATGGGAAGACAATTTGTACCGACACCCTGGCACCATTTATAGTGCTTTGTTCCGCACTGTACTGTTGATATGACCATTGTTTTTTTCCCTAAATTTATTGTTTCAGTAGTACAATCACCTTATTGGCCGAAAAGGAATAATGATTCCGTGCTGCGAAGGGCACTTTAGGCCGTTGTCGTCGCCGTTGGTTACAGCTTTTATCTCCCAATAGCTATGCTGTGTGGGTAGGCTTGTGGCCTACAGTAGGCCGTTATAGGCTGATGATGAATTTGAAACGTAAAATTTCATGAAAATGTTACTACAACCCACCTTCTAATGCTCGCAAGTGGCTGACTGTCGCCCATAATATTGCTAAATAAAAATTATGTTAGTCATTCTTATTATTCAAGATTCAAATAATATGTTTTAAGGAAAATATTTCTTAAAAATATTGGCTGCTATTGGTAATATCCATGCAGTGCAAAGTGGAAAAACTCAAATAAAAAGGCAAAAGGTCCATAGGATCATTCACTGACATATTACTGGCAATACACAAGATATAGCGGTCGTTGTCCATAATCGATAGCATTTTATATTATATAAGTTTGCAGCTAAGTTGATATCTTACTACAGAACAATGATGGTTTGTGGTGTTTAAGAAATAACTCCTAATAGCTATGGTCAGCGGGAAATCCTGTGCCTTGCAGTAGGACGTAATAACAAATATTCACTGACATTTACACAGAGCCATATAGTTCCAAACTTAGCATAAAGCCCGTAATAGGAGTACTATATACTCTTAGATAAACAAAACACTAACTAGAAGCACAATCACGAAGAAACGTCAACCAAAAACACTGTCCTAGCCGAACTACACATATATGTATACATATACACGTATATGTATAGTTATTGTTATCATCATCAGCTCATTAAACGTCCCCACCGAGGGGCACGAGCCTACCCGTATAGGGTGATTAGGCCTTAGTCGTCCACGCGGGCCCAGTGCGGATTGGACGACAATATAGTTATTGTTATATTTAAACATAAAATAATTTATTTAAAATTTGACCTTAACTCGTTACTGAAAGGGCACAAAATAAAAAGAACGAGAACATTATGTCATTATGACATGTGAAATTTGAATGAAGTCTGACCAACCGACGTGATAGGCAGAAGTAGGTCTTTTGCCACGGACACTTATTGAGTGACACTGTGCATCTAATTATTGTTTGTTTTTATGTTATAGCGGGCAAACGAGCAGACGGCTCATCTGATGGTAAATAACGCCGTCGCCCATGTACATTTGCAATACCAGAGGGCAAAGAAATGCGTTGCCGGCTTTTTAAGTGGGAATACACTCTCTTCTTGAAGGACGCCAGGTCGTATCGCTCAGGGAATAAGTCAAATGGTAGCTGATTCCACAGTTTTGTCGTCCGAGACAAGAAATTACGACAAAAACGTACTGTCGAAGACTTCCATTCATCTAGGTGGTGAGGATGAAATTTTGAGTTTTGCCTCGAAGTACGGTGGTGGAATGTTGCAGCTGGAGTGAGTCTGAACAATTCCTTCGAACACGTAATATCCGCGATTGTATTGTATAGTTTATTTTAGTAAATAACGGATGAACATACATATTATTATGTATTATTTTTATAAATATATACATATTCATAGAATGATGATGAATGATTTACTTTCATAATAAGCGGAATTACCGACCATTTGCAGTCTACGTAAGTATTATTTATAATCTCTATTTACTTTTGTTTTCCTCAACTTATTATGATTTATTTTTATTCTGTACTTAAATCACACAAATCATTTACAAACGATAATTATATTTATAAATTACACCTAACCCACTTTCCTGTTATAAGGTTTCACGTACTTACTGGCAGAACTTAAATTCAGCAAACTCCACAAAATTGGATGAGTTTTGCGGATCGTTGCGTTATAAAGGTGATTTATAGGGACCCGGACCTTGCGTGGCCCACTGGCAGATAAATTCCGAAATTAGGAAAGTGCTCTGCAAGTGAAAGATAGCTTTGAGCATAATTTATATCTTGCTTCTTACGAGTATAAGGATACGCAATGTGATCGTGCTTGTAAACTTAGGATGTTTTGCCAATAATGTATTTCGTTAGGAGACTGTGTATTCGTATTAGCTTGCTCTAAGAACAAATTTAGACTGTTGTTTCTATCCATTTAGTGTAATTAATGACTGAGAAGTAAGGTTTCGGTTCGATAGCTTTGCCAATTATTACCTGAGTATAGTAATCAAATCCTCTCATATAAGAAAAGATGTGACATGTATTTATCTTTCATATATACTTACTCAGCTCCATGTGAATGAAAAAAAATTTTTTGTCAAAATTGGCTATATCTTCGGACATTCTGGCGATTTTAGCAGAATATGGTTTTATTATTGAATAATCAAGTATTTCTTACCAAATATTAGGTGATGTTTTTTTATTTCTAATATAATATTCGTTGCGCAATTGTCGTATTGTAACAATAAAAAATAATATCATTTGTCGCCTGCCAGAATTCATTTATCCTTTCTTAATATCATTTTAAAATAAGAAAGGGAAGACGGCTCCCCCGGTGAGTTCCTAGAAAGCGATTTACACAACAAAAGGTGAATTCAAATCTGCTAATGCAGACGAGTTTGTTTTATGCAGACAAGGAAATACCGTTCTGAGAGACGATTTACACTGAACGTTTCACGGCAAATAGCTTACATGGGTCGTCTTATTCACTTTCCTAGAAAAACATTTTATTATGGGGGAGAAATATTCCTCATATACGATAATATATGAGAATATTTCGCATAAACCTGTGATAATACTGACTGTTCTGATCGTAAACACTTATGAACAAAGAAATAGAATACTCATAAATCTGAAGCATTGCGTTCTGCCAGAGGTGCACCGTTCTACCTCATTAGGCTCTCGTTTATAGCAAATTATTGTATTATATTTACCATAAGTTAAATTTATACGTAAGTCTCCAATCGAAGGGAACCATGATTTGTTTATCATAGTTCCCTTCGATTCCGTTACAATATTGAGATACATTAACATTCTAGTAACTTTAATAACAATTTTGTATAACAATATGGATAAAATAAATGTAAGTTACATTATTCCAATCCCACGCGTGCACAATGAACATATTCCAACCAAATCAATCGTCAATCGCACGGCATCATATTTACGCACCGTGAAAAGGTCTATTCACACCGAACGAAGTGTGAAGTTACAACAAAATATAACATTTAACGCTTATTATTTTTTTCCTCGTAATTTCACACCGGTGGCATTATGACGTGAAATCGCAGCCATCAAACGCGCTAAGTCGTCTATTGTTAACCATTCAGTGCTGGCTGTTTGTCGGCGACAGCTCTAAGACGCCATATGGCGTTGGTCGCGACAAATCTCGCTGCTACGGATTAACAAATTTAGCTTTGCACCGATTGAATTTGACAAACGAGGGTCGCGGTTAGGGTTGCCGATAACATTATTTTTTAATAATAATAAAGTTGGTTTAAGAATTCAAAATGGAACTTCGTCTAAAGCCCTCTAACATAGTAGTAAGTAAAGCTTTCGATTCTGCTGGTAAATTATTTTTTAATTTACTATAATAACAAAAACGTTCTGCATTCTACAAGCTGACTAATAATAATAACTAATAGCATGATTAACCGAATGTATAATTATTGATTCTACTGTAACAAAAAACATTTTACTAAAAAAAATATAAATCGCCTCGATACAAAGTTTTTGATGTTTACTAAGCATTGCGAGGCAAGTAATTTAGATTTTAACACATAAGGCTTGAGAATTGGAGATTGACTGGGACGAAAGACTACCCATTTGGTGTAGCAGTTGAAACGTCGGATACTACACCAAGGTTTCCGGATTCAATCTCCGGGCTGTACAAAACATTGTGTTCGTGAACATGTCTGTTCGTATAAGTCAGTGTGTTTCTATGTATAAATTTACAAAAATAAGTATATAATTTTGTTTGTTGAGTATGCATGTTACAGGTTAATGCTTAGTTTGGATCTAGATAGCGCTGTATGAATGTCAGTGAATATTTACTATTATTNAACCAATACACCAAAATAATTTGTATTCCTATACTCCCTATATACATAGTATTTTATCATAAAATGTTTACTAGTCCCGTCATGTGTAACTTTCAGTAGTATTCGCTGCGCGCCGTCTCTCGCCGTAAATCACCGGATGGACCAGACCGCGCGTGCCGGCACGGCGCGCTACTTCTATAAATTCTCCACTAAATAATGAAGCGAACATTTGACAGGGGATTCAACATCTTATTTATATGATGCACAGATATTAAAGGAATTTTGATACCCGGAATTCGGAGTTGAAATAGTTTGTCATGAAAAAATTAAAATGATTTTTTGATATCAATCATGTTTTCACTAGCCGTATTCATGGATAAGGCAATCCTCAATGACTCATTAGGTCTGGGACTGTACCGGAGGCTATGACCATGATCCTACCTAGGATAATACCTCCTTCCTTCCCTATTTTCCCTTTACACATTACTTTAAAGGATGGCACCCATGTAACGGAAAAATAAGACAAGGCCCAACCAGATGTACTGATGACTTTGTCAAAGTTGTCGATTTTTCACTGTTCCGCATGGGAGTCGTTAAGAAAGGTTTTAGTTCAACAATATACTAATATTCTCCTGCAATGAAATGATTTTCAGCTAGATCATGATTTTTGTTAGATTCAGTAGAGATTTACTATCTACTTCTACTCCTACGAAGCTGTGTGATTTTCTTTAGCAATGTATGTGGTTAATGCCCGCGCTTTTGTCATTGCTTTAAGCATTACACCCACACGTCACTCACCCTCCGGTGCTAGTATGCGAATGGCAGTGAGCTATGCAATACGTATGCTAAGCGGGGATGGATGGGAAGACAATTTGTACCGACACCCTGGCACCATTTATAGTGCTTTGTTCCGCACTGTACTGTTGATATGACCATTGTTTTTTCCCTAAATTTAATGTTTCAGTAGTACAATCACCTTATTGGCCGAAAAGGAATAATGATTCCGTGCTGCGAAGGGCACTTTAGGCCGTCAGTCCCGCTGATTCATTAACACCCACCAATCTGCATTGTGACTGCGTGGTTGTACAGCTTTATCTCCAATAGCTATGCTGTGTGGGTAGGCTTGTGCCTACAGCAGGCCGTTATAGGCTGATGATGAATTTGAAACGTAAAATTTCAAAAATGTTACTACAACCCACCTTCTAATGCTCGCAAGACTGTCGCCCATAATATTGCTAAATAAAAATTATGTTAGTCATTCTTATTATTCAAGATTCAATAATATGTTTTAAGGAAAATATTTCTTCAAAATATTGGCTACTAATGGTAATATCCATTCAGTGCAAAGTGGAAAAAACTCAAATAAAAAGGCAAAGGTCCAGGATCATTCACTGACATTACTGGCAAAACATAAGATATAGCGGTCGTTGTCCATAATCGATAGCATTTTTATTATATAAGTTTGCAGCTAAGTTGACATCTTACTACAGAACATGATGGTTTGTGGTGTTAAGAAATAACTCCTAATAGCTGTGGTCAGCGGGAAATCCTGTGCCTTGCAGTAGGACGTAATAAACAAATATTCACTGACATTTACACAGAGCCATAGATTCCAAACTTAGCATAAAGCCCGTAATAGAGTACATATAATCTTAGATAAACAAACACTTACTAGAGCACAATCACGAAGAAACGTCAACCAAAAACACTGTCCTACCGAACTACACATATGTATAGTTATGTTATCATCATCACTCATTAAACGTCCCCACCGAGGGCACGAGCCTACCCGTATAGGTGATTAGGCCTTAGTCGTCCCGCGGCCCAGTGCGGATTGGACGACAATATAGTTATTGTTATATTTAAACATAAAAAGGGCACAAAATAAAAAGAACGAGAACATTACTATGTCATTATGACATGTTGAAATTTGAATGAAAGTTGCCCAACGCGTCGCCCAGTACATTTGCAAACCAGAGGGCAAGAAATGCGTAGCCGGCTTTTAAGTGGGAATACGCTCTCTTCTTGAAGGACGCCAGGTCGTATCGCTCAGGGAATGAGTCAAATGGTAGCTGATTCCACAGTTTTGTCGTCCGAGACAAGAAATTACGACAAAAACGTACTGTTGAGGACTTCCATCCATCTAGGTGGTGAGGATGAAATTCTGAGTTTTGCCTCGAAGTACGGTGGTGGAATGTTGCAGCTGGAATAAGTCTGAACAATTCCTTCGAACACGTAATATCCGCGATTGTATTGTATAGTTTATTTCAGTAAATAACGGATGAACATACATATTATTATGTATATTTTTATAAATATATACATATTCATAGAATGATGATGAATGATTTACTTTCATAATAAGCGGAATTACCGACCATTTGCAGTCTACGTAAGTATTATTTATAATCTCTATTTACTTTTGTTTTCCCCAACTTATTATGATTTATTTTTATTCTGTACTTAAATCACACAAATCATTTACAAACGATAATTATATTTATAAATTACACCTAACCCACTTTCCTGTTATAAGGTTTCACGTACTTACTGGCAGAACTTAAATTCAGCAAACTCCACAAAATTGGATGAGTTTTGCGGATCGTTGCGTTATAAAGGTGATTTATAGGGACCCGGACCTTGCGTGGCCCACTGGCAGATAAATTCCGAAATTAGGAAAGTGCTCTGCAAGTGAAAGATAGCTTTGAGCATAATTTATATCTTGCTTCTTACGAGTATAAGGATACGCAATGTGATCGTGCTTGTAAACTTAGGATGTTTGCCAATAATTTATTTCGTTAGGAGACTGTGTATTCGTATTACTGCGCTCTAAGAACAAATTTAGACTGTTGTTCTATCCATTTAGTGTAATTAATGACTGAGAAGTAAGGTTTCGGTTCGATAGCTTTGCCAATTAGTACCTGAGTATAGTAATCAAATCCTCTCATATAAGAAAAGATGTGACATGTATTTATCTTTCATATATACTAACTCAGCTCCATGTGAATGAAAAAAAAATTTTAGTAAATTTTTTTCAATCGTTTAAGTATTTTATATTTTGAAGATATTGATTAAAATCCCCGTAACATCCTATAATGTCAAAATTGGCTATATTTTCGGACTTTCTGGCGATTTTAGCAGAATATGGTTTTATTATTGAATAATCAAGTATTTCTTACCAAATATTAGGTGATGTTTTTTTATTTCTAATATAATATTCGTTGCGCAATTGTCGTATTGTAACAATAAAAAATAATATCATTTGTCGCCTGCCAGAATTCATTTATCCTTTCTTAATATCATTTTAAAATAAGAAAGGGAAGACGGCTCCCCCGGTGAGTTCCTAGAAAGCGATTTACACAACAAAAGGTGAATTCAAATCTGCTAATGCAGACGAGTTTGTTTTATGCAGACAAGATAAGGAAATACCGTTCTGAGAGACGATTTACACTGAACGTTTCACGGCAAATAGCTTACATGGGTACGTCTTATTCACTTTCCTAGAAAAACATTTTATTATGGGGAGAAATATTCCTCATATACGATAATATATGAGAATATTTCGCATAAACCTGTGATAATACTGACTGTTCTGATCGTAAACACTTATGAACAAAGAAATAGAATACTCATAAATCTGAAGCATTGCGTTCTGCCAGAGGTGCACCGTTCTACCTCATTAGGCTCTCGTTTATAGCAAATTATTGTATTATATTTACCATAAGTTAAATTTATACGTAAGTCTCCAATCGAAGGAACCATGATTTGTTTATCATAGTTCCCTTCGATTCCGTTACAATATTGAGATACATTAACATTCTAGTAACTTTAATAACAATTTTGTATAACAATATGGATAAAATAAATGTAAGTTACATTATTCAATCCCACGCGTGCACAATGAACATATTCCAACCAAATCAATCGTCAATCGCACGGCATCATATTTACGCACCGTGAAAAGGTCTATTCACACCGAACGAAGTGTGAAGTTACAACAAAATATAACATTTAACGCTTATTATTTTTTTCCTCGTAATTTCACACCGGTGGCATTATGACGTGAAATCGCAGCCATCAAACGCGCTAAGTCGCCTATTGTTAACCATCAGTGCTGGCCGTTTGTCGGCGACAGCTCTAAGACGCCATATGGCGTTGGTCGCGACAAATCTCGCTGCTACGGATTAACAAATTTAGCTTTGCACCGATTGAATTTGACAAACGAGGGTCGCGGTTAGGGTTGCCGATAAAATTATTTTTTAATAATAATAAAGTTGGTTTATGAATTCAAAATGGAACTTCGTCTAAAGCCCACGTCAACATAGAAGTAAGTAAAGCTTTCAATTCTGCTGGTAAATTATTTTTTAATTTACTATAATAACAAAAACGTTCTGCATTCTACAAGCTAACTAATAACATGCAATAACTAATAATAATAACTAATAGCATGATTAACCGAATGTATAATTATTGATTCTACTGTAACAAAAAACATTTTACTAAAAAAAATATAAATCGCCTCGATACAAAGTTTTTGATGTTTATTAAGCATTGCGAGGCAAGTAATTTAGATTTTAGCACATAAGGCTTGAGAATGTTTTGTGTTGGAGATTGACTGGGACGAAAGACTACCAATTTGGTGTAGCAGTTGAAACGTCGGATACTACACCAAGGTTTCCGGATTCAATCTCCGGGCTGTACAAAACATTGTGTTCGTGAACATGTCTGTTCGTATAAGTCAGTGTGTTTCTATGTATAAATTTACAAAAATAAGTATATAATTTTGTTTGTTGAGTATGCATGTTACAGGTTAATGCTTAGTTTGGATCTAGATAGCGCTGTATGAATGTCAGTGAATATTTATTATTATTATTCATAATATTTTTCGGTCATGCATCCGATTTCAAACCATGTTAATAGTTGCTTGACTTGTGCGATCGTTTACCAAGTGCAAAGCAAAGCACCATCGAACATTCAAAGACAAGTTTTGTAATATCTTTTCGTATTCCCATTTGGCAACCCTAACTAAGGGCGATACTAAATCCATTTTGTATGTAGTAACTAATTGAAATTTGGCCAACGAGAGACTGCGTTCCTTAAACTATTCGCTATTTGGCAGGCGTCCAGACTCAACCAGACGGGTGTTTAATCCCGCCTGGGATAAGCTCGCTGATCCGCATGTCGTAGTTAAGAGACTAAACTGCGATAATTTATGGGAACAAATAACAGCTTACTCAAGTCAAACGTTTTATTACCTGAAAAATGATTTCCAGAATTCCTAAAAATAATAGGTATTTTCAATAAATAACAACCACTTTGGCATATTGGCTAGATAGAATCCAATCCGCACTGGGCCCGCGTGGACGACTAAGGCCTAATCACCCTATACGGGTAGGCTCGTGCCCCTCGGTGGGGACGTTTAATGAGCTGATAATGGTTGGATGGTTGGTTGGAATATATTTGTATTAAAGTTTAAAATTATTATTGAAACTCTTTAACTATGAATAGGTACGATAAATTATACAGAGTTAAACTAGTTATGCGATTTCTGCCATTGGCAGAAATCAGAACGTTTCAGACATAGGTAGTTGAGGGTGATTTAACATCAAAATATTGTCGTTGTTGTTGAGATATTTTGATTTTGTCAAAAAAAAAGATTTTTCCGAGCCTCAAAGCTTACCGACAGTTTCAAGATAAAGGTTTTTTAAAATTTTTTTGGTAAACAACAAAATTCCCATACCAATTTCAGAGCAGCCAACACTCTCACATGTAAGAAATACTAAATCAGCTGCTAAGATAACTAGATTATAATATCTCATTCTACTATCTTAAACATTAAATCGGTTGCCAACTTGCATTTGGCAAGATTTCCTTGATTTCAGCAAAACTCCGATTTAACATTAGATAGATAAACATACATTATTTCTCACAAGTAAATTAAAGTAAATAAAAACATTCGATCAAAACAGTGGTCAAGGAGGCCTCATCGCTACGAGCTATTGGTATCTTCCTAGAATAATTAATTAGAGCGCAAAAAAATAGGAAGATATGATATGAACAATATGGAATAGAAATAGTTATATTTTTTTGACATAAATTTATTTATTTACTCCCGTCATGCGAACTTGAATGATATCCTCAGAAGAGCTCTGGCTAGTGCATCTATTCCTGCCATCCTTGAACCTAGCAACCTTGTGAGGAGTGATGGCAGGAGGCCCGATGGAATGACTTTAGTTCCGTGGAAGATGGGTCGTCTGCTACGTGATGCTACTTTGCGTCGACACTTTAGCGCCGTCTCATCTTCCACGTAGTTCGTCTGAGGCTGGGTCAGCGGCTGCTTCAGCTGAATTCAACAAAATTCGTAAATATGCCAACCTGACCAACACAGTTTTATTTGAACCTTTTGCTGTGGAACGTTTGGACCGTGGGGACCATGTGCCCATCGTGTATATCGGGATTTAGTAAAACGTATAGCCAAATATACAGGTGACAGGTAGTAGATGCCTTTCTTGGTCAACGTTTAAGTTTGGCTATACAACGCGGGAATTTTGCCAGCCTTATGGGTACTATGTCACGGACAAGGAACAGTGATCTGGGACACCTTTTTTACGTTTTGTAGGTTTCTTAGTTTTTATTTTATTATATACTATAGCAAAATTTATGAATTACTTAAATATATACTCAATTCAATCCATAAACTTTTGTTTTATATTTGTAAGGTACTGAAACTTGTTAGTTGAAGTAGTTTTGGTTTATAAAGTATATCGTTGCTAGTAAACCTAAAAACGGTTATTAAAAACCTTCACAAGGACGTAGTAACTTTTATATTAAAGATACCAAGAAAATAAGATCGTTTCCGTAGCCGACACAATCGCAAATAACTTACAATCACAACTATCGAATCTCCCGCAGTGTACCAATTACATTATACAGTGTAAATGTAATTGTAATACACTTGGGGGATGGGACAATGGGTGCATGTCACAGTACCATTAAAATTATTGCAAATTGGTACTGGATCGAGATGGGCTCGTAACGGCTCGCAAACAAAGAGCCGCGTGATTATTATTTGCAGAAAATTTGATTAGAGATGGCGTATGCTGATGTTGGTTTTTACCAATCGATAAGTATTAATTTGTTTTAGATATATGAATAAGATTTGATTTATCAAATTCTTAAATGACTTATGATTTGGTGATATGGTGTATTTAATAGTGGTTCATTTTAAATATTTACTTAAATAGTTTTTAGAATACTAATTTAGCTAAATATAATAAAACAATTGTTTCATGTGGGTCTCTGTAAAGCGTACTCAAACTATTGCAGTCCACCGTTGGACAAATGTCTTCCACATTTTGTGTCAGATATCCCGGTCCTCCGCTTTTCTCATTCAGTCTCCACCAGCGACCTTTTGCAAGTCGCCCGTCCATGTTGTCTCTTGGTATCTGACCATCTGTTTACCTTTTTACAAATAACATCCTATTATATAACATAACGTAACATGCTAATGTTACTTTTTTTTAATATACTTCTGCACATTATACGTAGAAAACACGAATTCATATTATTCTTGCATTAAAATTGCACGGTGATCGAATTTGGCATCTTTTTAACACAACTACACTACATCAAATCACCAAAAGTTTCACATAATGTTGCTGTTCAGATTAATTTAACATAAAAAATGCGTATACCATACATTTATAACGATATCGATAACATCGCCCTGGGCACATCACTATAATGTAATTATTATTGAGTTAGAGCAGAATTATGAGCCTCTTGTGTGTTTAAAGCTCAGCCAGGATGGGAGTTCAATTCGATTATTGCTTACATTGAAAATTAGATTCGGGCAATTTCTATAAACTCGAAGGATAAATACAGATTCCTATCATCATTTAAGCCAGCTACTTCTAGAGTGAGGGTTTCGAGATAAATTTTCATACACTTTTTTATTTGAAATACGTTTATCGATCACGGATATATGAATTAACGTATAATCGAACGATATCCTTAACAGTAATTCATATTTCAGATATGGATATATTCACAAAAAAAAGATGCTTAGTACCCATAGTACGTATTCTTTACTAAAATTTGGATTATATATTTTTATTTATATAAACAAGTTACATGATATAATAACTGAACATCACATCCTTTACAGGCACAGCAACATGGAAGTGAGAGGCAGATATTTTTTCTATATAATTAAATTTTTTCTTGTATCTACGTTGGGTTTTACGTGTTTAAGTTTAGGACGACTTCAGTCATTATAATTTGTTTTTCTCTATCAGTTAAATATTCATGATATTATTATATAAACCTTAAGTTTGTATCTGTACATCCAACACACACAATTTTGTATGGCATTAATGACAGTTAAAACTTCAAACAGTATGTTGGATTATATCAAACCATTACCCGTATTTGACGACCCATTTGGTGTAATAGTTGAGACTATCGGCTACTACCCCAAGGGATCCGGGTTTTATCCCCGGTCAGTACAAACAATTGTGTGCGTAAACATGTCTGTTTGTACTGGTCTGGGTGTTGTGTATGCATAATATGTATGTATTCACAAAAAAAATGTGTATAAGTATGTTTATCAGTGGTTTAGTATCCACAATACAAGCTTCACGCGTAACTTGGGGCTAGATGGCGTTGTGTGAATGTCAGTGGATATTTATTTATTTATCAAAAATTAGTTTTCTATACCGTCCCAACTTCTCACGACGGGGACTCTATCTACACGTAGGCTGAACATTGTATAAGCACTGTGACTGCTGATATTTATTCTGAAGCCCATAAACAAAAAGTTGAGCTTGATAATTTGTTATTCGTTATTTACCGGCCCACGTATTTTAAGCGCGTATCCACCTACGCCTTTGCCTCGAGTACAACATGACTATTTATAAAGCCTTGTACACACTGACACGATATGCATTTTTCCTTTTATGTTATTGCCGTTCAGACCAACCCTCACCAGGGACTGTGAAGACCTGGTTAAGGTCCTAAATTTTATGTTTTGTTCATTACAGTGAATTTCTGTAAATGTGTGTATTCCAATCCGCACTGGCCCGTGGACGACCAAGGCCATAATCCTATACGGGAGGCTCGTGCCCCTCGGTGGGGACGTTTAATGAGTGATGATGATGGTGTGTGTGCAATAAAGAATGTGTATCTACTATTCTATGTTTTGTTAAGCTACCAAAAGTATTACTTTCAAAATTTAATAACTAGACCCTAAACTTAAGACTACGAAACTCAACTTGTAAATGTGCAGCACTTTTATGCAATATTACAGTGAGCGTATATCAAACGACAAATGTTTCATTTTAAACGTTGTTTGTGCATCAAATCCAACAAAGCTCATCAGTTGACATCGGCTAAGTCTATTGTCGCCAGCGTCCGTCGTCGCGGCGATGTTGCCGATCGTAAATCTGCAATAAGGAGTAACGAGCCCTATTGTTACATACAACTGTACCATGCTGTTTCCATTATCTTACGATAATTATCTTCATGTATATTTCTTAGTATACTTACTGTGTATGAAATACCTCCATCGGAATCTCGGGTGACGGCGCAGAAAAGAGTTAACTAAATCAATGACTACCTAATTTTGTAAATTTTCTTCAACGCTGCATCTTTCATGGTCAGCGTATCACTACCACCGGGTGAGCGGCTGACCGTCCTGTTTACTTATGACTATAAATATTTTTTTTAATACATTTTATAACTACTAATGTAAGGATTTTAGTCATCTGCACGCGCCGCACTGTGGCTGCAAGTGGCTGAGGACAGATCAGAAGCGGAGAAATTCGTGTTCAGAGGCCAAACACTTCGGGTGATTGAGCCAGCGCAGTAAGTACTCTGTGTAAGTAAACTAGTATACCTAGTATTTAATTTACTGTCTAATATTTACAGTGTATTTTAAGTTAATTTTTATTTTCAATCATAGGAATCATTGCACTTAGTTAAAAATTATTAACGAACTGTAAGCTCCATTTCGCATGGCTATGTAGAGTGGGAAGGATATCCCTACAATGCCAATTGGTTCACAATAATATTATATGCACCATAGGTGGTGAGGTGAGTAGGAAAATTTATGCTTCAGCAAGTTCTATCAATGCTACGAAACTTCTCACCAATTCCTACCAAATTGCTCTTGTTCAAGCTCTGTTACTGCCTATCCTCGATTACGCTGATTGTTGCTACCCAGATATTAGTGAAACATTTCTTAACGAACTTGAGCGTCTTCAAAATTTTTGTATACGTATTATTTTTCGCCTAAGTAAATACGACCATGTCTCTCAATTCCGTGTGCAATTAAATTGGTGACCTTATATTACGTCGTCGTCGTGATCTTCACATTCTATCTCTTCTTTACTCATTTTGTATAATCCTTATATATATATATGATTTGCACATTTAACTCATTTTTCACAATTTAAAAAGTATTCCTCTCATGAAGGTTGTCTGGAAGAATTGCTTATTATAGCGATAAGACCGCCTTAATTTGGTTCTTATTTATTCATATTTTTTTATTATTTTCTATGCAATAAAGATTACCATTATTATTATTGTGGAAATTAATTAACCTCCCATGTCTGGGGACTATGTCACAGGCTTGTGGCCAAAGCGCCATGTATTTGTTCTATCGGATATACAATTAGTTTAATGAAAGGAATTTGCGGACGATTCGGCACGTGTTAAGAATTGCAGCCTTTTGAAGTAAAATGTAGGTAAGTGAGTGAATTTGTAGTATATCTAGACTATGATGTAATGTATTGGGTATAATTCCGGTGGACGAGACAATAATTGGGACAGTTTTGACGGCATCAACTCGCCATTGGGCTTTAATTTCAATGGCGAGATCAGTATATTTGCTTAATTTTTCAGTATGCGTTGAAATGAGGTTATGGGTGTTAGGAACAGCAATGTCGATGAGGTAAACTAATTTTTTAACTTTATCATGAAGAATAATGTCAGGTCTATTATGGTGTACAGTTCGATCAGTAATTATTGTTCTATCCCAGTATAATTTAAAGCAACTGTTTTCCAATACGGCTTGTGGTGTATATTTGTAATAGGCAGATTTTTCTAGAATTAATTTGTGTTTATATGCTAAATATTGGTGTATAATTGAAGCTATTTGGTCATGTCGATGTTTGTAGTCCGTTTGAGTTATAGACCTACATGCTCCTGTTATATGCTGTATGGTTTCCGATGCATTGTGGCAGGCGGCAAAGGTCTGACTGATGATCGAGGAGAATTATGTTTCCTGTAATTTTTTGTGTCAATTGTTTGATCCTGAATGGCGATCATAAATCCCTCCGTTTCTGGAAACAACTCCCCCTTTTTTAACCAGGCGTTCGACGCGTCTTTGTCGACATTAGGGTTAATCAGGTCAAGGCGATGTCTACCATGTAGAGATTTCTGAAGCCATTTTTGCAGCTTATCCTGTGGTTGAGTTATTTTTTCATTATGTTGTGGGGTATAGTCCTTAAGGTTTAGTGGTGTAAGCTTTGTATCGGATTGAACTGCTGCTTTGTGTAACTGCGAAGAGGATGCACGATTGTGAAAATGTGACCGGAGTGTAGTAATCTGTTTGTTGTGCAGATTTCCATTATTATTATTAACATAATTATTTTTAAGATTTGTGTTCAAATAAAAATGTTTTCTTTCAATGGGTTGGTATAGGCAGATGATAAGCTACATTGTAGTTACCAAAAATTAAATTGTTTGCATACCTCAACCACATCGATTTCCCCTGCCATAGCACCTATGCTATTGATGTAGCTCGTGCTTCGGGCATAGCGGCTGTATTTCGGTTTTAAAATCAAGCTTGCTTCAGGCAGTTTTACTGGGTAGTAACGTACTTGTCTTATGATAATAATTTAGTTGTGTTGTTGTCTAAAATAAATTAGCTGTCTAGAATGTATAATATAAAATAGTTCCCACTTACCATAGAGTAGGCAACATTATTGTTGCTAAATTTTTCATAAATAGAAATGCACTATTAAACTAAGCTCTAATATCGTATTCGACACGACAGTGGAACTGAAGTCCCGAATCAAAGTGTGTGCTTGCGTTAAGCGAATAGTCGCGCGTGCCCACTGCGCGCCACTTCATTTGTTACGCCCATTCGCCAGTTCGATTTCCAGTTCGTACACATTTGTCTTAACAAACAAAGATTAGTAGAATGCTTATCAATGTAAATATATTATGTGTGTTAATTTACCTGATTTAATCAATAACTAATAATACTTTAATACTAGGCACAAAACAAACTGCTGTCCAAATCTTAGACTAAGTAAAGTAGGAAAATCATTTGTTGGAAGAGGCATAACATTCTTTAATAAAATACCACAAAATCTTGCCGAATTGCCTTTTCACCAGTTTAAATTAAAGATAAAAAAACCCTCATGAAAAGGTACTATACAATAGAAAATATTTATCGGATAAGATGTGTGTCTTGCACTTAGTGTTCCAGTTACAAAATCTTTGTAATAAATTATGTATTTGTAGGTAAATGACAAACTGTAACCACTGATTATAAAAGATTAAAGAGTAACTCGAGTTTCTTGCCGGCTCTTCTCGAAGATCTACTTATTCCGAACGGTGTAGAGTCACAAAAAATATGAAATAATAACAATGACGATCAAAAGTATCTTACAGATTTATTGAAAAAGATTTTCTTTCTTTCTTTCTTCTTTAACGAATTCGCTCTGCTAAGTACAATTTACTATGCACAATGAAAAAAAAAAAAAATACTTTTGACAATGACATCGGAGACTTTTTACTAAAAGTGTTTCCAGTTGTTTAACGGTTGTAAACCTCCACCATCTGGATGTTTAGAGGTCGTCACAGTACGCTTTGATGATAATTTTCTTGCACTTACTTCCTTAATTTTTGACAATTACAATCGAAATGTTACGTTGTAAATTCCGACTTGAAACTGGATATTCATATACTAGTATTTATGTTACAACACAACGAACGCCAATTAAAACAAAATAAACAAGCAGTTTAAAATTTTCATTTGTGTCTAAGCTGTTTG
>PQWD01008597.1:0-43305 GCA_019425675.1 Leucinodes orbonalis
AATTTGGTATTCGGACTATTTGTCAGAAACGAAAAAATATGGCATATTTTTTTTTCAAAAATCCACCCCCAAACCCTTCAAATAGGGGAAGAAGTGTCATATTCGGTTTTTCGCAGTTTTAAGGTAGATTTTATTGAAACTTGGTATGTTGGTAGAGGTAACTAGATAGGTTTTAGGCTACTTTTCGTCCCGTTTTCACCCCCCACTCCCCTCAAATGGGGGTTGGAAGTTTATATGAAATTCTGCAATTTTTGTAGTACGACGCTGAAATTTGGTATGCGGATTATATGTCACAAAAGAAAAAATATGGCATATTTTTTTTTTTCAAAAATCCACCCCCAAACCCTTCAAATAGGGGAGGAAGTATCATATCCAATTTCCCGCAGTTTTTAAGGTAGATTTTATTGAAAGTTGGTATGTTGATAGACGGTAACCTTGAATATATATATATATATATATATATATATATATATATATATATATATATATATATATATATATATATATATATATGTTTTTTTTTTCGGAAATAGACCCAAAACCTTTTAAATTGGGAGAGAGGGGGAGAAGGGATCCGTTTTTGGAATAGACTCCAAAACTTTTTAACTTGGGCGGGAGATTCCTATGTATAGTGATATATGTATACATAATTTTTCTTTATAAGTTTAAAAATTATACAAGTAGAAAGCTCAAAACAAGTATGATGGCTATTTGTAATGAACAATAAATATTGCATAATGAAGTTTTCGCAAACCGGCCTTAAAGCCTTAAAATAAAAGAAGAAGCAGTGTTGAAATTATTCTGTTTTGTTACAAGTGGATGGCTCCACTTTCCTGGTAACGAAAACAGAATAATTTTTGTCATCCCGAATTTAACGCGGGCGAAGCAAAAGCTAGTATAAATATATTAAAAAAATGGACAGTGTTTCGCGAACAACATTGGTGTGTCAAATTCTTCCAATACGTCGGCTTCAAGGCAAAAGGAGAGAAGAGGGTCCGGGTGTACAAAAGGAGGTCCCATAATATAACACTTAAATTTTATTTTGACAAAATCTTTAAAAATATAGCTTTCAAAAAAAATTAGACTGATTTCAAAATTTTTTTTGGATAAAAAAAGATTTCTAACATTTAGCCGAATTTCCGAGCGCATTTTGTATAGAGCTGGGACTTGTAAACGAGCTGAACGATATGTACCGAATTTATACGCCACTTTTCGAAAATGAATCCCTTTGATTTTTTTTGATATAGAGGGAATTTTTCATTACGGAATTTTGCTCAAGTTATGCAAAATGAGCAACAGACCATAGCAGCTGCGTATGCATGGCTGCTAATACCACGTAGGGCTCCACGTTGTCCTTACTGTTTCTCCACGATGAGTAAGGACAAAAACGTACCTATAAAACATGATACCGTTAGGGATGTGGGAAAAGGATGTGCAGGTTTACTATGTCCCCTTTAAAAAACACATTTTTTAAAGAAGCCACGTGCCCATCTTGGCTACATTACGGCTAATCCTTCATTTTCTTCGTAAAGATAAGGTCAGCCAAGCGGTACTAGATGTTGGAGTAAGTAAAAAAGTGCTATACAATGTGTATATTTCACTTTTTGAGGGAAGTTTGTGAGGTGGCGAAGGGCCATGACCGGGAGCCTATTGGCGGGCATGACGATGTCGTAGAGGTGGATGAACCCCACCTCTACACAAGGAAATACCACCGAGGATGTCTCCTTCGCTCCCAGACACGGGCATTCGGTTGTATAAGCCGCCTAACAAAAAAAAATCATGTCAAGCTAATACAAAATAAGTCGCGGTCTATTTTAGACTCTATTATAGAGAAAAATGTAAAAGAGGACACGTATCTGATGAGCGATTGTCACCGTTCATATGTCAGTGTACATCCACGTCTCGGCATGCGATGACATAGCGCTATGAATCATAGTGAAAGATACGTGGACGGGACTGTGGCCATTCCAGTCAATGCCGCTCTGGGGGAGTCCATACGAAACTCAAATAAAATAAATGTCAAGGTGCGTACCAACACAATAGAGCGGCAGTGGCTGGAATTAAAAAAGCACACCAGAACATGCCGCAGTGACCGCAGGATCAGCTGGTACATGGGAGAATACATGTACCGGCAAAATATCTTACGGCAACTGCCCAGTGCTGCGGCTCGGTTCCAACGCCCCCTTGGGGATATACATCGAGTATATCCTGGTTAAAGGGAGCGCGGAAATAAGTCGTCGTCCTGTAGGTGCAGCCCAAATTGTATCCGCCACAACTCATAGATTATACTTAGTTGTGCAATGGAACATTTTGGTCTGGCGCATTGCCGGCCGCTGACGCGGCACGCTCACTTCGCTCGCTCGGCTCGCGCATTTTTTGTCACAGTTCTAACCTAACCTAACACACAATAACTGCCCATAGTTATCAGTACTACCTATACTTCAAATTATTTTTTAATTAAAATTACCATTTTCTCTTCCCATTATGATCAAATGTTAAACATATCTACTATCTTAATATTTTGATCTGGCGCATCGCCGGCCGCTACCGCAGCACGCTCGTTTCGCTCGCTCGACTGGCGCGTTGTTTCGTTACAGTTCAAACCTAACCTAACCCACAATAACTAACCATAGTTTTCAGTTATACCTGTATTTCATGGTACAAAAAAAATTTTAAAATATCACATATTTTAACATTTACAAGTCCCGACTCCATACAAAACACTCTCGAAAATTCGTCTTAGTCCCGGACCCCCTTTGCTACACACGATGGATTCAAAAAGTTTTACAAGTCCCGGCTTTATACAAAACATACTCGGGAATTCGGCTAAGTCCCAGCTCCATATAAAAACTTGATCAAAATTCGTCTATGTCCCGGACCCCTTTTGCTACACAAGATGGAATCAAAAAGTGAAAAAATTTACAAGTCCCAGCTCTATACCAAATGCGCTTGGAAATTCGGCCAAGTCCCAGCTCCATATAAAACTTGATCAAAATTCGTCTATGTCCAAGCTCCATATAAAACTTGATCAAAAATTCGGCTAAGTCTAATTCCAAAAAAAAATTTTTTTAACTATCTGTTATTAAAAGGTATGTTTTTTAATATTCGTGAAAAAAAAGTGTGTTTTTTTGGGACCCCCTTTGCTACACCCCAACCGAGAAGAGATTTAAACAATGATTGCGACAGCGGTAGCACCGGAATTCGCGGTGATGCTTTTGTTTATGCCAAAAAACAAAAGCATCACCGCGAATTCAATGAAAAGTGGTTATCAGACAGCACATTTTGAAATTGGATTTCGAAGACAAAGCAGGAATGTGGCATGACCATCGCTTATTGTACGGTGTGCAATTTTATTGTTCTGAACCATAAACCAGCACTTTTCAAGCACATGAATACAGCAAAACATGTTCAAAATATGAACTCAAAAGGCCAAACAACGTCCATTAACAAAATCTTGAAACCTAAACCATAAGACGAGTTGAAAAAGAGAGCACAGTAACATATGCGGTTTTCTTATACAGCACAATTTTTCTAGTTTATGGACGATTGAATGTCATTCTTAAAAAATACTTTTACAGACTCAAATATAATAAAATCCATTAATTTAGGAAGGAAAAATGCAACGAATACTATTAAAACTGTTCTTGGCCCTTTTTAATACAAGAACTCGTAGATAAATGACATGTATAAAGTGAAATCCGGAAATGCTGAAGATCTCTGCAATAGTATATTAACTTGGCTTCAAGACCGGTAAATCCCTTAAGCTGCTAAGATCCGTAGAAGATTTTTAAAAGGTATTGGAGCTCATTATATTCCAAGCGCCAAGAGACAAAACAAATTTCAAGAATTACAGGATTTTTAAAAGTCGATATTCACAAGATATTAAGCCCAGCAACAATAAGATGGCTGTCATTAGAGGCATGTGTTAATAGAACCTTGGAACAATATCAGGTACTCGGTGAGTACTTCAAATTGGAAGTATTCGAAGATCCAAGCAAAATAAGTAAAGATATACTTACAAAAATTTATCTTCAATTCAAGTCCTACGTACTACTACTCGAAGATCCTTTTTTATTAGAAAATGTTCTTAACCCAATCGAAAAGACTTATCATGCGTATTAAAACGATTCCCAAATATTGTTACTGATACTGAAGATTTACATAAAGAATGGAATAAACACGCTTTTTTCAGTCAGTCTCACACTTCAGCGAATCAAACATGTCCCCTGAATTGACGGTTGGAGAATATTGGAGCAAAATCCAAAAAATGACAGATGTGACAGGAAAACCTATGTTCCCAAATTTAAAGAAAATAATAATGGGTTTGCTCGTTTTACCATTTTCAAATGTGGAACGAGTCTTCAGCCAATTAAAACTGATAAAATAAGACCAGAGAAACAGATTAAATACGGATATAATAGCAGCTTTGATGGCTACCAAAGCGGCTGTCAAAAATGCCACAACATTTGAGCCATCGAAAGCTTTAATGCATGCTAAAATAAAATACAGCAACGATAGTGATGAAGATAGTTAAAGCCGGTACATAATATATTGTTTTTCTTTATTTTTTCATAAACCGGCAATTATTTTTTCAAGAGAATATTATTCAAAGTTATATTTGAAAACGTAACAAAAACATATGCTTTTAAAATTTTAGATGCTGATGTGCTTTCTTCGCTCATGTACATACTGAAGTCATCATTTTAATTTCATATAGTTATTTTAGTCTCATTATCACAATGTTGTACATAATTAATATAACAACTTTGTACTATAATACATCCCGTCCTACTTTTATATACATATATGGTGCATTCAGACATACGGGTTATAAAAAATAAAGTATCGATTAGTAAATTTTGATATAAAAATCTTGACTTGTAAATGAAAATATTAAGTGTTGCTTAAATACTTCTTTGGCGGTAAATTAGTCATAATATTAAACCCCCACGGTTAAGTTACATCTCTTATCATAAAAAATGCCAACTTGAAGCATTTTATTTTACGAACTCTTCCCTTTACAGGCGTATAACCCTTTTAACGTTTCTAAGGCGCAAAATTTCGAAAATAATTTTAAATTTAACACCTTAAACTCTAGGCGAGGACTTTCTCACTTCGTTCATTAATGCCTTTTATAATTCGCGACCTTCTCGTAGCGGCACTGCTGACATAAACCGTTATTTACAATCTTGAAACATTTAGAAAATTTAAGAGTATTTTCACCACAGTTGAGGTCTTATTTCTTGTCTCCTTGGAAAAACATATATTATGAAGTCCGCTACTACACATTCCTATGATAGGTCTCCCCAATATTGCGCTAGATCCCGGCTTTCCTCATCCAGCCTCCCCTACGGACGGAACGCAAGTCGTCAGTCCATCGCGCTAGATGGTATTGTTCCTTTGCCTTACGGATCTCTTTGATAATGTGCTCTTATGACTAACTTTAAATAGAATATTCTTAAGGAATTTGCAAATTACAAAGTTGTGTAAGTTATATGAAAAAGATAACAATAATGGCAAACCAAATCAAGTTATGTTATGACTGCATAACGTCATGGTGACTTTACTTTTAGAAAATGCAGTAATTGTAACGAATTATGGCATCGTAATTTATTTGTTCTTTGATTAAAGGGGCAACATGCGATTCCTCAAATGATACTTTAATGAAGACCTTTATTTTGGTTTATTAAACAGCAGCACTGATAAATTCTTGTAAACTTAATTGATATTTATTGATTACTTATGAATAAATGTTAAAATAAATTGTGCATCATCTATTTGTATAACTGTGTTATTTTTCTACAATAACATCATCATCCATTTATTTGACTATACAGAATAAGAAGAAAACTTCGACCTAATTTTAAGCTTTTAAATTCGAAGTCCATTGTTTTAACCATTGACTTCTGTAATAAAGCTAATTGTTGCATATTCCATTCAGGAGAAAACGGAGAATTTCTAATATTAAGTCTTTGCTTTTAACAAAGGAGTCCTGTGATTTCTCGATCCAGCCATAATTGCAGATGGCAGCTAGTTATCCGGGGATTTGCGTTGAATCGAAATTAAACGGTCGACAGAGCTTAAGCCTGAAAGATTTCGTTACTGTATCATCGTTGCGTCTTAATTAAGCGAATGCAAACAAACTGACTCGGCTAACGTCGTTTCTAGTATGTTCAACGGATTTATGTTCTTATGTCCTTACTAGATTTTTCTTTTAAGACTAAGAAGAGTTTTTATAACAAAAAACAATTTGTATTTAAAAATGGTTGACGTTTAAATATTTTAAAATTGTGCAGTTAACAGCAGCTTCTTTGTGTTACGGCTAAGATGTAGGTATAGTTACTCGTACTTATACTGTTAAAGAACTCATTCTAGATGAAGTTAATCCTATGAAACCATTATGTACGTTCTTGATGTGAATATCTTATTAACTTTATTATTGCAAACGCTTCTTGAGATCATGTAGCAAATTTAATTATTGTATTTTTTTGTTTGCCTTTGTCCAAAATAAAATATTAATTTGTTTCGAAAACATAATAAATGCAAGTTTATTCTGTTGTCAGCAATGTTTTTGAAACAAAAAGTGTGCACCACGCAAATAAACAATCAATAAAAAATTCGAATAGCAGCTTATGCTGCTTTGTGGTGCAATTTCAGTCCATATTTCCAGGCTGACTTCATTAATTCATTTATTTGATTTAAAGATTTCTAATTTGTAATAATTCCCTTTCTAAAGTTTTGATATTGTTAAATCAGGGATATTTAATGAAAATAAAGATTTATTTGATACAAACAGTCGAATGTTTTCAGGTCAATGCCCTTTTCCATGACGTCACTCGACTGTCTATAACAAATTCAGGACGCTGTAATTTTTAACGACTCCTGCCCCAGGCCATCAATTTGTAAGGGCCCAGCTATTTTGATTGCAACGAAACCAATTTAATTTGTGGTTTTAATTAAATTCAAATCCGCTGGGCATTGTAGAGGGCGATTTGCTACTTGAGATTCTTGTATGAGTTTAATCTGAGAGTCCATTAATATTAATTAGTAACGGGATCTTGGTTCTGTTTTGTAGTTAACTTCTTCAGACGTTAATTATGGCATTTCATTATGGCTTGCGGGATATAAAACGTATTTTTAAAATTTTCTTTAATGTAAAGTACTACTCAAAACAAACTTTGCCAAAATGTTTAAGTCGACTACATGTTTTACTTCAATCAAGTGCGTGGGCTTCACTCTCAAGGGTGCAGGTTCAAATCCCGCCACGTACCAATGTGTTTCCGAATTTTCTAAATTATATATACGTTTACCGACGCTCTTAAGTTTAAGGAAAACATCGAGAGGAAACCTGCGCACTCCTACGAAGTGATTCAAAGGTTGTTCGTAAAGTCGGCCAATCCGCTATCGGCTCACGTAAGCGACTAAGGCTACACCCGTTAAGGATAGGTTTGTACCCTTCGGTAGGGACGTGTAATGAGCAGATGATGATGATTCAGTTATTTCACTAACTGTTTCAACTTTATTACTTACCCCATAATTATTGTAACAAATCCAATACGTAGGAAATGCATTAAGATGAGTAAAACACTTTATAATCACTCGTCTAACAAGAATAATTGTTATTTTAAAGTAATTCAATTAATAAAACGTATTAAATAGCTTTTATCAGTCTTTAATTCGTAAATTGAAACTAAAGTTTCTATTCAATAAAAGTTTATTTGAAAATAAAATCTATACAAGTTATCTCCTCGTGGTTTTCCCAAAGTTTCTTCCGTAATTAGGAAGCAAACAATACAAAGGCACATCCAAGGCAGAAGATCAAATTCTCTGATAAGGCTCCGCTTTGTGTGGGCTTTGTTGGAAAATAATTTTCAGTTTGTTGAAGGAGAAAATTCAACTTCAACTATTAAAGAATAGAGTTGGATTTAGAGAATGATCGCAATAAGAATAACCGTCCCACTCGCAAAGCGCCTGAGAAGTTTCAAAGTTGTGCATCACGTTGTTTATAGTTCTTAAAAGTTTGACGTTATGAAAGTGTATGTTATTGTGTCAGTATGAAGCTCGGAGTGCTAGCAAGGCACCATTATGGACTTAGTTTCTGACAGCAGTAAGGTAAATTTTTATATAAAAACGCTAATGGACAGATATTTTTTGTGTGTATTGTGATTATCGTCGTCGGTCGCGCAGTTTTTATCAAAATTTAGGCAAGGATGCATGCATATAAAGAATTATTGCTTAACTCAGTCTTATACATTAATGGTGTTTCGTCTGATGTTTTTTCATAGGAAGAAATATCAAGTCAAAAACCAATAATGATAAATTGAAGAATTCACGACAGTATACTGAAGTCATGTAACGTCCACTACAGGACTAAGGCCTCCTCCACAAATTTTCAACATTGATGGGTTCGTTCCATAACTCCTGTCGCTATTCCAGAGAATGTTGACGACAGAGCATCTTCGCTGTTTGTCAGGATACAACTCCGAGCAGGATAAGTTGGCTTGGGTCCTAATATCCCGTATAGCTTGTAAATTCATATTGTATAGCTGCGTATCTGATGAATTCCTCGACGCCTAATTATGTAACCGTATCACGTGTAGATTACTTTTAATAAAATCTGTGGTAGTGCAACTCCCAAATAAACAGAAAAGATAAAGGTTAAAAAAAATAAGCTTATGCATAACTTCTATCGCGGGCACACACGATTATATCTAGGAATTCCATAACGAATCCATGGACTTCTATCACCGTTAGATGGCGACACAGTCTCGGGGACACTCGGGTCCACATGGGTCGCACTCAGAGCCAGAATTGTCCCTCAGCCTGAAGCGGTGCAAGTATTCTCCAAAACTCCCCAAACCTCGGCTGAAGGAAGGTTGACACCTTCGCATTCACAATTTTTAGTAAAATCTTTTGAAAAAAAAAAAACGAATACGCTCTTTATAAGCGGAATATACTATGACATAATTTCGAAACCAAAAGGCCCTTCGAGGCCGGAACAGATTAGTTTTTGATATTGAAAACCAACAAGCTTATGTTATTGAAACTCATTTCGAAACTCAATCTTTGAGTAAAATAGAAAGTTAAATGGAGATAATAACAGATATCTCATCTGGTGTTGTTTCAGAGGCTGATTGAGAAACTTTGATCGATTCGCGAATCATTTGTTCACCTACGTATTGTTGGGTGTCGTGAGTTAGGGTTCGGTCGAAATAGATGATAATAAATATATTTTTATATTTCGTTTTCGCCTTTGTCTCCACAAACGCGAATACGAAATATAGGTTCTGCAACCTAGGATATAAATTGCAGCTTCAGGTCTCGAAAGGAATATATTTAAACGACAATTCATTTTATATTCACAATAATAAATCTCTAAATCTACAATCTGTAATAGACTCTAGTCCAGTTCCAAAGAGGTCAACATTTTTACAAAAATCAGTAACGTTTTTACTTCAGGGATCTGTCAAACAAATAAAACCATAAAGCTCTGAAATCTACAATAAATATCTCACGTTTAAAATAGAGATAACGGTCGATTTTACGCCGCTTATCGGAAACTCTCGACTGGTTCTGATTGGTTGTGCTGATAAATCTTGAATGCGGTTCAAGAAGATCCGATTGTTGGTAAGACTTGATAGTGTCACTTAATGGTTATGTTAGTTTCTGGAAAAGTTGGTATTACCTATAAGGTTGTCTGTAAAATAAATCTGATTATATTTATGCATAACTGCAGTCGATATATCCCGCTATGGCGAATAGGTAATCCCACACTGTATAGCTTTGTGTTATTGATCAGTTTTATGCAGACTCAATGTGAATTTGTGGATTTTAACGACTACGATGCTACTAACATTCTAGCCTGGACAAGCAGCTTAATGCACCCTCCGAAACACGGAATCTTCTTCACGGAAATTCTTTTTTTCAACTTCCTAACCAAACTGGTCAAAATCATACGATCTTAATAGTTGTCACTTTGCGGTCTCCTCGTGGAATAAGAACCTATGACCCCCGGAACAATCAAAAATCTAATCTCTAGGCCATAGAGGTAGTAACGCAATACTTTACAAACCGTCTTAATTTTTTTTACATAATTACTGAAGTTCAAATTTGCTTAATCGACGGAATAATAGACGAAATTCTATATGTGCCCGTATATTTAATTTCAACTTACAATATTATTCTCTCCATAAAATACGGGGCTCGACTTTTAGAATTTTCAAAGAAGTATCTCTTAAGTCGAATTTGTATAATTGGAAAATGGCTTAGCTGAATGAAGAGAAAACGCAGCATTTAATTTTGCAAAACAAGACATTTTGGTATTCAAGAAAAGTTACGGTCGCGGTAACTTTTATGGAAATAATATAGGATCATTTATATCGATTGTCGGGTATGAATGGATGAATTTGATATTATAGTGCTAATATCGAACCTATTATGAAAAAGGTAACGTAAATTTTGTTCATTAGATTTACTTTTAACTGATTTAGTTTTAATTTTGCAATAACTACTATAAGCCGTAGGCTCTTTCCACGTGTTTATTTATTTTTAATACTTCAGAATCCGTAGGATCTGTTCTGATATGGGGGATATCCATGTATGATATATCTTATATATTAGTCTAGTGAATTCATTCTTTGAAACTCTTAACGGTTGTGACCTGTTTGGGTCCCAAATTACAATGTGTAAATTGTGTACGTGTATTTAAATAACGTTTATGTTTGTTATCACGTTCTAGGAGTATCTTTTCGATTGAAAATCACATGTAAAAGAAAAATCAAAATAATCCTTTTTTGGCTTATTCTGTAAGTGATGTAAAACTGTTGTTTCCATAAATAATAAACTATGCGAAAACATTAGTATGTCATGCGGCCATGTTTAGAAGCTAATGGCTCCGAGACCTTGTCTCAATAAGCGTTAAGAGCCGCACCTGTGCTTCGGCACACTAACAGCGGTTACTTTAGAAAACACTTATGACGCCTACGCTCGTTGCCTTTTTAAGGTGCAAAGTGAAATGTGACAAAGTTGCCAGTGGTCCTTCGAAGAATTGATTATTTCTAGAAACCGGTCTTCTAAAAAGGATTTTGGATATTTTATTAGTATTTCTTTGACGTTTTTCGAACTCATTTATTTCCTCGTGGGTATAAGTAACGACCAACAGACTGTAATCGATCAATGGTTTGTTTGCAACGTGTTTTCATAGAAAAAACGGAAAATAAGAAACAACAATATACCTAATAATAAATCAGGTGTGTTTTATTACTTTTGCAATTTTCTAGCCAAATTGTGAAAAGGCATAACTGCTGAAGAAGTACCCACGACTTACAATCAGCAGAATACGTTGTAAACTGCATCTAAAATGCATGTGCATTATATACTTTGTGAATAAAGTACCTCATCTACCGCAGGTTGTACACTGCCAAACAATTTACAAGATTCCGACAAACCACCGAAAATAGTAGAAAAGTGATGCCCCCCGATTAAACATAATTAGTTGTCAACCATCCTATGACCGACCATTACAGAATCGCGTGACATCCTTGATCATCAACCAATCATGCTAACCGCGACGCTATCGACTTTCCATCATTATTACATTCTCATGTGTCCATTGCTGAACGAAAGCCTCCCCTAATGATTTCCACGCGGGGATCGATCCCTAGCAGTTGACATCTGCTGCCCGCCACCTTAACCAGGTTATCCGTCCATCTGGTTGGGGGTCGGCCGACAATTCGTTTTCCGTTACGTGGACGCCACTCGAGACCCTTTCCGCCCGATTGGCCATCGGTTCTACGCACTATGTCCCCTGCCCATTGCCACTTCAACTTGCTCTGGGCTACGTCGGTCACCGTAGTTCTCCGATGGAAATCTTCGTTTCGGCTTTTATCGCGTTGGAAAACGTCTAACATAGCCGTTTCTACGCAGCACGCTGAGCAACCTTAAGCCTATTCAAGAGCTCTCATTTAATCCTATTCAAAAATAAGTTAGTACTACGGGTAAATTGAGCACCTTTAAAAATTACTACCGGAATGACTTGTGTAGCGGCAAAGAACAAAATACGTTGCAGCTAATGAGCTGCAACGTATTAACTTTTTAGTAAACAGTAACTTTTCTTTGTTTTTGTAAAAATATCACACGGTTAAGTAAGAAAGCATTTTTATAATGTTAACGCCGGCTTGCAGGCTTGGTGCAAAATAAAAAGAAGCAAAATTGTGGCCTCGGTTCATACATTGAATATAACACTAGAATATATACTAACAGGTGAATGATATTATATACATAGTCGATAGAAGGTTTGTATTCAAAGTCAAAGTCAAAAATATTTATTTCAAATTAGGCTTACAAATAGCACTTATGAACGTCAAAAAATATACAAAAATATAATAAAAAACGATTAAAATACTAAACTAAAAATATGAGTTTTGATGCTTTGAAAAAAAAGCTCTTCAGTGGTTTGGCCTCTTGAGAAAGAAGCACTCAAGAAAACTCAACAGTGTAGCCTTTTTTAAAAACATTTTCATTTTCCTTAATGTAACAATATATCATAAACACTGAAATAGCTGAGCAGTTTAAGACCACGGATTTTTATCACATAAATATTCGTCAATAGTGTAGTACCCTTTTTTAGAAAGATGGTTTTTTATTCTAGCTTTAAACATGTGTAAAGGTAACTCGACAATATTTTGCGCTACCTTATTGAAAAACTTTATACATCTTCCTATAAAAGATTTACCTACTTTATGTAGTCTCAAGTCTGGAACAGCAAGTTTGTTTCTGTTTCTAGTATTAAAATTGTGTGAGTCACAATTTTTTTTAAAGGTATGATAGTATTTTCGGACGTAAATTCAATTTTCATAAATATATTGTGATGCTATAGTCATTATATTTATTTCTTTAAAAAGTTCCTTAAGAGAGTCACGGGGTCTAAGGTTGTAGATAAAAAGAATAGCTCTTTTTTGTAGTACAAATATTATATTAATGTTGGCAGCTGAGCCCCACAGCAGTAGACCTTACGGCATGACACTATGAAAATAACTAAAATAAACCAATCTTGCTGTTTCTACATCTGTCAAGAGCCTTATCTTCCTAACAGCATAAGCTGCCGAGCTAAGTCTACCAGCCAGTGATTCAATGTGAGGCCTGAAGTGTTAACTGAAGGAGTAACTGATTTTTTTTACTTTTAGACATTTGGCCGACACTCACCTGATGTTAAGCGATGATGCGGCCGAAGATGGACTATGCTTATCTAGGAACAGCCTGTTCACTCTTGTCTTGAAGATGTCCAGATTATAGTAATCGGGATAACGCTAGCAGGTAAATTATTCCACTTCTTTGCCGTATGCATCATAAATGTTTTACCAAAAAAGGATTTTGATTTCCGTGGTTTAAGATAACAGCGTAATCCGGGGTTCGTATGTCCCACAGAATGAATAATAAGAGAAAATTATGAATTCTGTGGTATTTACAAATTCACGGGCAGACAGTATAGTGAAAGTCCAGCTGTTCACTGAACACTTGATCAATACTACAATAATCATGCGGCTCGGGTGGTCCGGAATAACCACTGAAACATCGCAACGTATTTTACTCGCAAAGTTACGTCTGAGTACGGATGGCATCTATAGTCGATTTCACACAGACAATTTCAATTTTCTGATTTTGTGTCTGTGGCAGAAACGTTTTGACGATATTATAAAAAAATTAGAAATGATACCCTATCTGCCAATGTCACCTGTAAAAATGTCCTCAGAAAAATAGGCGCGAATAATTACTTAACTGCAAGCTAGACGTCCTAATATTTTGCCAGCCAGGACAACTGAGGAGTATAACCAAACGGTACATTAATTTGACAAAAGCAACATTGGATTAAAACTATTTGACGTATCGGTCACTGTAAGGTAAGGTTTATGAATATTACTTAGATGAGCACATGATTACTAGCCGGAATCTTCGATCGATGTATAAAAATAAACTCCATAGGCCAACAGTAAGATTAACTTTGGTTTCAAACAATACTTTTATGATGTATATTAAAATATATAATAAATTACCAAATTAATTTAAAGATATGGAACTAAACAAATACAGACTAAATATTAAAGATTACCTCTCAAAAAAAAGATTCTATTGCATCCAAGAACTTTTGAACTATAAGTCTAAATTTAACATAACTAAAAAAACTCTTCAAGTTTATTTTTAGTTATGTTAAATTTAAAATGTACAAACACCTGAAAAGGTAGAAACAAGCAGGAACTACATACACTGTAAACACTAAGATCTGCTTTTTGTTACCTTGATTTCGTGTACAATAAACTTTCTTTCTTACAAATATCTGTTTTGTTACCATTAAATACGCGAAAAAGTTTTTACTCCAGCTTTGGCAGGAGATCACAAGGCCAAATGGAAGCCAATAGATACTCCTGAAATGTATACTTTTTTCGGTTTAACTATGTTAATGTCAAGATAAGATCTTTGCAAATACATACACACATTAATAAACAAACGATACTACTTATACTTTACTAAACAATATTCAACCAAATTATGGTCTGGAATCGTTCTAGGTATATTATTTAACACGAATGATTTCTTATGAAGAGGAAAATAAAAACGATTAATTGACCAAGTTAAGGCCACTACTCAATTATGCCACTAGTAAGTTTAAAACTTTAGTTGTGCCATATGAAAAATTAAGCGTAGATGAAATTCTAATATTATTTACAAGTCTCCTTGTGTTTAAACAGTATATTCTATCTAAAACAAGCCAATTTGGTGTCAACTTTTTTGTGATTTTTGACACCAAGACTTTTGTTTAAAACTTTATAATATACGTGGGCGTAAAGACCGAAGTTAATGACGAATTTAATGTAGGTAAACTCGAAGTCTTCGTAACTACAACTTTAAAGGACTTTTTTATGTTATGGCGGGCAAACAAGCAGGCGGCCCATCTGATGGTAAATGACGCCGTCGCCCATGTACACTTGCAATACCAGACGGCAAAGAAATGCATTGCCGGCCTTTTAAGTGGGAATACGCTCTCTTCTTGAAGGAGGCCAGGTCGTATCGCTCAGGGAATAAGTCAGATGGTAGCTGATTCCACAGTTTTGTCGTCCGAGGCAAGAAATTACGACAAAAAGTACTGTCGAGGACTATTTTAAATACGATCCACACCCTATACTTCGAACACAGAAATTGTATAACGTTATTTATATTAGTTGAGGAGTTTACGAACATTGTCTCGTCAGTTGTTTTATGATCCGCAGTTTATTTTAGCGTTTCTGCATAGGTTTATTATCGGTTTTAAAGATATGCGGTATAATAAGGCAGCTATGTGACTTATAACAGGTGACCTAACCTATTATTAACAGGTGAGTGTACTTGATGTCCCGTTAAATAAAAAAAGGGAAATAACAATGTTAACAAATCCAAATAGAGTTTCTATAGAAGTCGGACAATGTGCAGCTATTATTGTTACTCTAGTCTACAAGGATACAAGACGATGAGATAGCCGCTAAGTTGTAAAGGATGTGCGGACATAAAACACACGAAGCGCCCGAGTGTAATTATTATGGCTAGCATTAGTAACGTGTAACAGAGGTAGTGTAATACAATTACAGTTGGTTTACTTAGATTAAACATCTGTGGAGATATGACGTTGCGCTTGCAGTATTAAGGAACGGAGTAACTTGATCAAGTTTATAGTTATTATTGGTTGGTTGGAGGCTTTTCAAGATTCTAGTGACCTATAGTTACAGGTTTATTATTACAATGGGTATATCATTAGAATTCATCACTGCAGCCATGATGTAATAGTGATCAGGGCAACGAGTTTAGGTCGTTTATCCAGAGGTCACAAATACTAAAACACATGTACAGTGAAGGTGTGTGCATTTTTTCCCAGTTTGGTAGACATTGCAGGTAAAATCACCTGATGGTTGAGAAATCATTATGTGCTTCGGACGGCGGTATATATTGTTAGTATCGGGTTTGACAACAGGTTTTGTCTAAATGTTCATGAATCTGAATGTACTTCGTACAATACGTAAGACTTTTTATAGAACTAATTGCTGTTAAAGATACTAGAACTAATTATGTAAACTCCTTCACATGCTTTGTTAATGTTTTCACACCAAATAACAATTCCGTTTAACGATTTAGTATCTACTAGCCCTCTTAACGTTTATTAAGACAAAGTCCTTCCAGTGCGCCCATTAGCCTCCGAATGCAGCGTCGGACGTCTCTGAGCACTAGTTGGAATTGTGTCGTAATAATTGTAGTAACAAATTTTGTTGCTGAATGGTATTATTATTTGCAGTTGGAATTTGAATCGACTACTATGTACACTTTGATGATACTGATCCGCTCTAAATAAATTAATAGATAATAGTTGAAAACTTGTATTTTTTTAAATAACCGAGACTATAAAAGCAATGAACAAGTCTTCTGACACTTTAGTCTGCTTGTGACTATCGTAAGACGTTGTAAAAAAATATATGAACATTTAAATTAAGTTGATAAAAACGCTATTTCATCTCCTTGTGCTTTTTCATTGGTTGAGAAGCTGCCTACTACAACAATGATTGCCAAAGACGTTAGTACTCTTTTATTCCCAATTGGTCAGATTCCCAATAGGCCGGATTCTCATTTCGCTGGAATACAGTTAATAAGAAAAACAGTTACTAGAAAAACATTTTCATTATTTACTAATAAAAAAAAACAAAAGAATAAAATTAATCTAAAATGCACAACCGTTTTAAACATTCCATTGTGGAAATTTTATTATTTGTGCAATCTGATATGAATCGTCCAATTTGTTCATCTTTTTGGACGTCACTTGGACGACGTTTTTTTATTGAATAATGTAATTGCATACGCTTTAATCTCGCGACAAAAAATGCTGCCTCCTTCTTTAATAAACTTAAGAATAAATGTAAGGTTGGTTTTTTTGGAATTCTTACATTCAATATGTGATGCCATCCTTATAGTACGCTGTTTCTCTTTATAGCCGTTAAAATATTACAAGTTATTTTTTGAATCCATTGACTTGAAAAATATTTCTGGAAGTTATCGAATTCTTCAGTTCCAGGAGCCAGTTCTAATATTTCCAGAAACGCTTCTGGGAGTATAATAGGCGGCAGAAGTGCTAATTTTGAACACAATTTAGTTATTTGTCGACCTTCTATTTGAAGACAAACCAAGATCTTCCGATTTCTGCCAAACGGCTTTAGTGAAATGGTAAAGACAACCATTAATGCGTACATTATTGTATGTGTATTTCATGCCATTTGTAGCAGCTAATTCGGAGTCACATTTGTTATATTCAATATTAACATGTAGTTGATCCCGCAATAAAGAGAATAATCTTGTATACGTTATCTCAGATTTATCCGGGAGTAAAGCGTAAATTAAAGTAACCAGATTGTTCGTGTCATCGTCACTACGAGTACCAATAACGCCATGCAGGGAGTATAGTTGAAATAATGGACGAGGGCAAGATTTAAACGTGCCGTCTCCCGATTTTCGAAACAATTTGATTAAATGCTTAGAACATCTAGAATAGGACATAACCGGCTCTTAGATACTTATACTTTATCAAGGACAAAACTTTAAAGTCGGGAAAAATAGGTAAAAGTGCCACATTCACAGCAACTCTCAACGAATATGTAGTAAAAGTCATATATTCTTATTAACGGTTTCACGGAGGCAACAAAATGTGTTAAGAGAACGTGCAAGCGTAATGCACTCAGCTGCACATCGTCACAACTTGGCGCGACGTTGGTGCTAGAGTTGCCTAGCTATCGATAGTTTGGCGATAAATAGTTGACTTTAAGAAATAGTCTACAGTGCGATAGTCCTATCGAAAATATCGACATGCTACGAGTATCAGTAGTTACGATATCAGATGCTAGGCGTTACTATTGATAGTATCGATATTATAAAATGACGATAGATTAAATATATTTTTATAAGCAATCAATAGTATTGTTGAATATTTGACTATTGATAGTGCAATACTATCGATTTTTGTGCTAAAAGTATCGATAATATTGATCATCAGCAATAGTATTGCTTCTTATTACTAATCGTAACTATGGCTAGTATTGATAATGTTTGTACTAATACGATCGAAAGTATCGATACTATTGATCATAGTGGTAAAGTCATTAGATTTAATAAAAAATATATATACTGTTTTGACGATTCAAAAGTATCTGTAAAGATTTATTTGAATAAATCATTTTTCAGTTCAAGTCATAAGCAATACTATTGCTTATTATTAACAATCAATACCCTATCGAGAGTATGATTCGATTTCGATGTCATTATAGTATCACGATATAATCTATAGACTATTATTATCGCACAACACTAGTTGGTGCGCGTTTGTTCTTAGCTCGCCGCGTGGACAACTAATTCTTTGGTTTATTTAAGAAATACATAAGACTTTGTAGCTAGTGGAGCTAAACGTGAAACGTGACCGTCTGGTTTATTTTAATAAAGAAAGGAATAAAATATTTAAGTAATAATAAAAATCATCAAATTGTCCATTGCTGAACGTAGGTCCATCTTAATGATTTTCACGCGAACCGATCCCTACCAGTGGACATCTAACACAACGAAATAAATAAGTAGTACATCAGAATTTCTTGTTTAGAAAACATGTGAACTACAAGAGGAATTTGACAATGATAATTTAAAACAAGAGATCTTCAATAACGAACTCTCTTGGCATCTCTACAACACAATTAACCTTCTGATCTTGGTGCTTTGATTAAAAAAGGTACAGATAACAGTCCTTTGATGGTTGAAGAATTTCATTTCACAAAATTCCGGATTCCGCCTGTGTTTTGCTACTTAACTTATTATTTGAATATTAATTACCACTTCTCGAATGATAGGCTCCCGGGAAAGGGACAAACATAACCATTTAAAATTCTTTAATGGCGTGCAGAATAACGTAATATTTTAAATCTGCGGACTTCGTAAACAATAGACGAATGCAAAGGGGAATCTTTACAAATGCTGTATTTTCGAGGCAAAAGATTAAGGATATTAAATACTTAAAAAGGATAATGGATTTTATATCATTTAAATAATTTTACTCACAAGCACATTGTATTTGGTTTTAGATGTTTTTGTAAACGGAATTAATGAGTCTAGAAAGAACTATAGACGCAGGTTGTGTACGTATGTTTTTTCGATGATATAAAGTTAGTAACCCGGCTAGATTATTCACTGGTGATAGATATTACACCTTCCCATAAAGATGTTTAGTTAAAAGGAACCAGTAGTTATATAAAGTAAAAATTTACCGTCAAGAATGCCCCGTGCCCGTCACCTGGCACGAAAGAGGTCTTAAATTCAATCATACATCTGTTTGTAGGTGGCCCTGAGTTCTTCCGCGTGAAATTCAGAGTAGCCTTCATATCCAGTTATCAATTTTTGTGCAGCTATCTGCCATGAAAAGTCCCGTCAAAATGTGTGTAGCCGTTTGAGAGATTAACCAAAACAGAGTAAAAGAAAAATTATAAGACATTTTATTTTGCTAGGCATATTTTCAATCATACACGTAGTAAAAGACGCCTAAATTATTATTATTACAAACATATTATGCTCCTACTTCGATATTTATTTCATAGTATTTCAAATTTTTATTTATTTTGTTTAAGGCCTAATTTTGTAAACACTTTTTTTATTGTTTTATTTCATTTGTTAATAGCACTTTACGATTTTGTACTCACTAAATCAATAATGTTTTAGGGATGACACTCGAACCCAAAATAATGTTAAACTAGTTGGAGAGACAGGGCCTCTTATACTACACTTTATACTTGAGGAATAAAGATATTTTTATATTAATTGTCCCTACTTACAAAGCAGACCTATTCCACTGTAGGGCTAAAATGATAATAGTGAAAGCTAAATTTACCAAGAGAATAAATATAAAGTTACCTCATACCTTTTTTCGTTCCGCAGTCACAGGAGGCTCCCATCTGGTATTGAGAAAGGTTGCGCGACTCAGGGTTATTGCTCCTCAGGGATTAGGTCAGAATGGATATGGGCTGGAATAAACGTAATTATTTTGTTATTTATTCAGTGAGAACGTGTGTTTTTAAAAGTCACGTGATGTTATCACCTTTCAATTTGTCGTAACGAAATACAGATATAGTATTTTATTATTTTAATTTCGAAGTTTCGTTTTACTTACATTATATATCGCGAGATATTTTCACTCGGTGTATAACTCGGAGTGCCCTCGGCTGGACGTGAGCAAGAGTGTGGCGAGCGCGGCCGGCGCGTGCGACAGCGCCCAAGTACACCTGGATCGCTTGCAACTGGAAGACGTGAGGGAAGCGCTACAGCGACTCAAACCTAAGACTTCTGTGGGCCCTGACGGTATTCCACCTTTTGTATTTCGGGATTGTCGAGAAGTGTTAGCCGAGCTGCTTATGCACATATATAACTTGTGTTTGAAATCGGCAGTATTTCCAGAGGTGTGGAAAGTTACGAGGGTCGTACCGGTACCAAAGTGAAGGGCGTCTTCCAATGTTGAAGGTTATAGACTGGTGGCAGTCCTTTCGCCGCCGGCTAAGGTACTGGAGTCAGCAGTCCAGAAGAGTTTGTATTTGCAGGTGAGTGCTCAGTTGACGCACGCGCAGCATGGCTTCCGCCCCGCGAGAAGTACGACCAGCAACCTACTTAACTATGTGTCCGACGTGGTGATCGCTGTGGACTCGGGGAACCAAGTTGATGCTGCGTACTTTGATTTTAAAAAAGCCTTCGACCTGGTCGATATTGATGTGTTGCTAAAAAAGCTAGCAAGTTTCGGCTTTACTCCACAACTACTCAACTTTTTTACTATCTATATGCGGGATAGGCGTCAGTTTGTGGAGTACGCGGGCTTCATATCGGAGCCATATTATACTAGATCAGGCGTAAGTCAAGGCAGTAATTTGGGGCCTTTAGAGTTCATTTTGATGGTGAACGATTTACCGCGGGTAGTAAAAGAGGCGAAGTGTCTATTGTTCGCAGACGACCTTAAACTGTATCGAAAGATCGGAAATCAGGGTGACTGTGAATGCAGAATGATATTCATAATGTGGTGGCTTGGAGTGAGGAAAACAAGTTACAATTCAATACTTCTAAGTGTGTGACAATAACTTTCACGCGAGCACACAGCCCCATCCTTAACAATTACATGGTTGCGGAAGTCCCATTGACCAGGGTTAGGGAACTCAGAGATTTGGGCGTTTGCCTCACTTCAAGTCTCTCGTTTAAAGAACACATAGAGAGCGTCTGTAAGAAAGCGTATCGGAATCTGGGATTCATCCTCCGCAGGGCCCTCGGTTTTAGAAATATCGGGGCAGTGATAGCCCTGTATAACGCCTTAGTGAGAAGCCATCTCGAGTGCAATGCCGCCGTATGGGCACCTCATGAAAATAAGTTAATAAATTCGAAATTATTTATACCTTAAACAGTACAGAGTATACCCATTAAAGTATCCAACATTATCCATATTGGGTATGGTGGGATACAATGAGTTAAGAGTTAGGAGAGATATGGCTGTGGTTGTCTACATATTCCATGTGCTTAGAGGGAAGGTTAACAACCCTGAGTTGCTAGCCAAAGTATATCTCAACGCGGCAGATCGGTACGCGGAGCGTCGGCTGCTGGCGGAGGCGCGCGCGCACCGCATTGTTGCGGGAGACGCCGCTGACTCGCGCCACATGCCTTCTCAACCGATTGGCGGATCGGGTGGACATATTCTGCTGTGCTCTAAACGAATTCACTAGGGTTGCTTTGTTCACCATTTGTTATAGTCAATGAACAAAATTTTAATATAACATGTATTATCGCATTAGGTTAAGACCTGTAATGATAGTATGTATGTGGTTATAAATTAATAAATATATAGTATTACCGGATTCCCACAGGTGGACATGAGATTTTATATAATACTAGCTTTTGCGTGCGACTTCGTCCGCGTGAAATAGTTACTTTGGCCTAACGCTCTCTTTAACCCGCTACTGCGTTTATATAGGTCAGTTAAAACTGCGTTATCTTATAAGATATTCATTTAAGTTGAATGATGTAATGGGTAATTTTGTTTAAAATTAAATACTTGTGATAAATAAAGTATTTATTTGGATAAGGATTAATATCATATTTATGAAAACACCTTCGGAAATGATGCATTATTTTATTTTTTAAGCAAATATAAATGTGACCTTAAAAGATAGGCATATACTGCGGCGGACTTTTTTGTAGACCTTTAAAAGGGGAATAATACTCTCATACATATTTTTTGCAAAACCTTAACCGTTTACGCAGTGTACGCAGCGGAAGCTCCAAGTATGAAAAAATCCCACCGGTTTTGAAACATTCTTCATTGCTGTTCCGCTTCTATTGCTCGTAGCGTGATGATATATAGCCTATAGCCTTCCTCGATAAATAAGCTATCTAACACTAAAGTAATTTTCCAAATGGAACTAGTTGGTCCTGAGATTAGCCCGTTCAAACAAACAAACTCTTCAGCTTTAATAATATTGGTATAGATTTTTACCTTTAGAGCGTCGGTGGCTCAATGTTGTGGACTGTTGCCCTCCTGCCAGGAGGGCTGAGGTTCATATCCCGGCACGGCAAAGGTTGTGCGTGAAGTCGGCCAATCCGCACAGAGCCCGCGTGGACGACTATGGCCTAAACACACTTACGGGTAGGCTCGTGCCCCTCGGTAGGGACGTTCAATGAGCTGATGATGATAATAATGACCTTTTATAAAGTAAACAATATGATTTATTTGAAAAAGGTTATAAAAAAAGTAACATGAATGACATGGTCTCATTTTGGTTTCTATTTCTATCAATTTTTACGATAATGGTTGGACACAAAGTATCGCGAAGTTTTGCGATAAAACACAAGGGCACTTTTTTACACCTTTGGTCACGTTACTTAAGGATCCTTAACCTTTTCTAACAATAAAAACAGCCTACTACTTAATTACTTAAACCTACTACTAATTAATTTAACTCAAGGTGAATATTGGTATCCAATAGTGTAAGAATTTTTGAAATCATCACAATAGTGTTTGAATTGATTTATTACGAACATACACACACAAAAAAAATCTTACCTCTTTATAATATTAGTGTAGATTAGCTGATCTGGTGAATTTGAAACCACCCTTTTAAATCTAATCGATATTTGAATCTCCTCTCAAGTATTGTCTTATCAATAACATCAAATAAATGAAAATGACCACCACTCAAAGCAAAGACTTCTTGTATTTAAAAACTATTTTTCGGTTGCATGTGAAAGAAGCAGTAATTTTTTATTATTATAATGACATGTCGTCTTAGGGTCTGTTTGAAGGTGTCATTTGTCCACTCAATTTTATCTGTATTTTTAGGTTCATGAAATCTGATTTTAATTTGAAATTATTTGTTTTAATATTATAAGCAACACGAGTTCCTTGAAAAATATAATATTTTACTCAGTACGACTTTAAAAAGAATACGTTTATAAATAATGCCATGTATAACTTTCTTCATAAAGTTATTACAAACATTTATGGTAAAAACGCCGCGTTATTTATGGATATTTCAAAAGCTTATGATAATGTAAATCAAAACATGCTTATGCAAAAATTATATGCTTTGAATCAAAGGATCTGCTAAAATCTTACTTGTCGGGTACAAAACAATGTATTAGAATCACCAGGACTTCAAATACAAAGTAGTAATGTTTTTTGATTCTAAATACTGGGTCGTAAAGTATGGGGTTGCCCAAGGAAGTATGTTAGGACCTTTATTTATTTTTGTTTACATTATCGACATGCCTTCTGTATCAAGATATTGTATAGCATTGTTGATACTGGTGAAAGCACTATCCTGTTTAGTAGTTATGATTTGGCAAATTTAAAAATTGAAATTAGAATGACATTAAAATCTATAATAGAGTATCTTAATAATATTATTTTATAAATTAATAAAGATAAAACTGTTATAATGAAGTTAAGACTTAAAAAAATTAAATACCGCGGCTTCACGTTGACTACAATGGTAAAATAATTAAAGACACTGAGTCTACAAAAATCCTAGGCCTGCATATTGATGAAACAATAAAGTGCAAATCCCATGATGAGAACGTATGTAATGGATTAAGTATATTTTCATATGCTTTATATAAATTACTGAAGTAACTATTGAGACCGCTTTGCTGATAGCTTATCATTCATACGTGGCTTCGACATTGCAATATGGCATAGTTTTTTGGGGAAACTTCACAAATAAAATAGACGTTTTAATTAAAACAAACTGACTCATACGCACTATTTTTGTTAAACAAAATCTGTATCTATTTATTTTAGAACGCTTAAGTGACATAAACGTAACCTCTGCCTGGTTGTAAGTAAGTATACACTTAAGGGTCCATTTTTTTCTGCAGTGCCCCACTTAATACATAACAAGGTGTTAGAGCCAATTCGTAATAAAGATAACATAAGTACCTAGTAAATAAATAAGTTGTTAAAAGAAAAATATTATTAAAACATTAATTTGTACCACCTACCTGACAAACATTTTTATAATAATATAATAATAATAATTTTCTTTTATATGCCCACGGGTAACGGTACAAAAATTCTAATATGTTTAAAATGTAAACATCCCTTTTTACCTCTGATTTACAATATTCTTATTTGATTCGATATTATGTGGACTTTCCGGCACTACTAATGACCACAAATGTGGTACTGCAAGTGATTTGAAACGTTTTCTTCAATTTTGTACGGTATTGTTGGATTTTTACAAATGAAATTATAACTGAAATTTATATTATGCATACTTAAATCAACTTGTCCACTATCAAAACTTTCGCTTCAATAACTCGGATGCTATAATTTAAACGGTCCCTTTTTCTGCGCACCAAGAAACTTTCCGATAAAGCTTCTTTCTTAATTAACTTCCTTAATGATATAAGTTTCGCGAATGTTTCCGTTTTAGCAAGTAGGTCCTATTGGACAACTCATTTTGTATTTTACCTTTTTTGCGCCTTTTCGTGAATTGGGCAGGTTTTTCCGTTAATTAAAAAGTTATCAAGTATTTTAATGTATAAGTAGAGCTTAAGTGTATTTACTTTAAATTGTATCTTGGAAGACGTGGCTAATTTCAGTCTTTTGAAAATCTACAAACCATAGTTTACATTGTACTTCCTAAAGTTATTGACATAGCCCACCGGATCAGCAAGTTGAAGTGTCAGTGAGCTGGTCACGTATGTCTCAGATCCGGTGGCAGAGAAGCGTAACATAAGACGTCCTTCGGCCTAATAGACCGACGACTTACGAAAGGTCGCTGGTGGAGGCTGGTTGTGAAAAGCAGAGAACCGGGATATCAGGAGCAGAATGGGGAAAGACTGGACTGCAACAGAGAAGAGAATAATTAATACCTACCAAACCGAATTGGCCACGTGGTATGTTACGGTTCAATATTCCAATTGGTGGGGACGTTTAATGAGCTGATGATGATGATGATGCTGGGCGGGAGAGTTGAACCCTTTATCCGACGCGGACGGATATATCCAACAAAACAATAGATTTTCTATTGTGTCTGGAATTCTGGCGGTGAAAAGGTTAACAACAACACAAGTTACTAGGTGGTAGACACGACTCTGACTCGTATAGGTAGGTACCACGGCAGTGCCAGATATCGTCCCGTGAAACAGGAGTGTTGAACACTTTCGTGTTTCGGCTAGTGAAATTCCCAGGTAAAAGAGACTTAACATCTGTTGTCTCTGGAGTCTGGCGTAGTGCGGCATTGACGGAGAATAATAACTTTTTATCAGTTGTTGCCGCCCTGTCATGGTCAGGCGTATTACTTACCATCGAGTGAGGGTCTGGACTGTCCTGTACACTTTAATATGAAAAAGTTGCCGCCCGGTAGTACGTTTAATTGCTTCAGAAAAAACGTGTGAAATAACCCATAAACGATTGCGTGATAAGTGAAACCTTACAGGGATTGAGGCGCCCTACGCGGAACTCGGTCACACGGCTACTAATTCTTTGAACGTAATTAATTACATAATTTGTCATCACGTAACCAACACTCGGGGTAAGCGTTTGTATAGGTATAAATGTACGGACTTTTTAAAATGTTTATTCCAAGTTGCAATAATCTGAGTGTACCTAGTTATATTACAAGATATAGTTATAAAATGCCTTACATTTATCAACCGGGTGACGTGTGCAGTATTGATGAGCCTCCCCGTAAAGAGTGTATTTTAGACGCTTTTAAGACGCCTTAGTCGTCCACGCGGGGATAGTGCAGTTAGCCGACTTCACGAGCAACCTTTGAATCTCTTCGCAGGCGTGCGCAGGTTACCTCACGATGTATATCTTCGACGTAAGAGTGTCGCACAACGCACATGCTATTTAGAGACTTCAAAAACACATTGGCACATGGCGCGATGGATTTGAACCTGCGCCCTCCAGAGCGGAAGGCAACAGTCCCCTTCATTGAGCCACCGACGCTCTATTGTTTTCATACCCATATAAAGCTAAATTTTTATTAGACCTGTGGGAGTAGATCCACGACTCCTACAAATTGTTAGTTTCCAAATATTTATGAGGAAACGGCAGGACTTCCTTATTTAAATATATTTAGGGATATTAAGGAAAGTTTTCGAACCCCCAAGAGGAAATGGACGGGCTGCCATTAGCAATACTGCACATTTATCAAAAGCCGTACTAATTATTATTAAAAGGAATAGGCTAAGGGATTGCATAGGAGTACAAAATAATATTTTTACCAATTTATAACAGAACAACATAAAATAATTAAATTATGAATGTTTTTTTTCTGTGTGGGTACCTGGGGGGGGGGGGGGGTTACCGCATCTCTTAAAACAGTATTGTTATAATGTCGTCAGCATTTTTGTACCATAAAAGACCAAAGTATATTATTGTAACACTGTTTTAAGAGATGGCGGTAACCCCCCTAGAACCCTGACAAGTTTTCAGCCTTAACAATAACTAAACTATGGTGAATCAAGATACAACAGAAACTCGTTTTTTAGATGTCTTTTGGAGATACTTTAACAGATAGACGTTTCGTGAATGATGGGAAGTTAGGCAGTGAAATTCATGCGAAGTTTGAAGTTAGAAGTTGGCAACTGGACTGCAGGCTCGTCATTAGATTGCGGATCTAACACTTTAAATCTATCTGTATGATAGTCAACTTACTGATTAGAGAGATTTGGGATCGGCGTATGTAACTGAGGAAAATGGTTTATCGGTAAGCGTAGCGTAGAACGCCGTCCGGCCTAACAAACCGACGACTTGCGAAAGGTGGCTGGATGAGAACATGGAGAACCGGAATATCAGACAAAGGATGGGAGCGACCTATGTCTAGCAGTGCACTGCTAAAGTTTGAAAGAAAGTGTATTTCAACATCGCTTGTTTCATATTATAACGTTTTCATTGAAATTAATAGGAACATAATGTACATAGCCCTTGAACGTAGGGTTTCAAGATATTATGTTTTGGTCACCCATCCGAACAGTGGCCATTGTGATGGTTGCTCAACTTGTGCATCATTTACATGAATAAACTGAATTTACACTGTTATATGGAAATCCTGGGTATGAAATCATGAATGAGACGAATAAACTTCTTTTATTTTATGTAACAAAGAGTTTAATGGTAGTCACTCAGAAATAGTGCATGACAAAGACTGTATTTTCCGCTTCTTATTTTCTACGTAGCGTAAGTAACTTATTGTTATTTTCCAAACTGAGTGAGGTAGTTGTCGTGACTGGAATAAATTCCAACTAAAGTTCCAGAATTGCAGTTTAAAATCGCAAGGAGGTTGGTTTTTGCGTTATGTCGAATGCTCTTGCATCCATTGTGTTTTGGGACGGCGCAAGTTCTTACCCAAAAGTCGGTTAAGCTTTGCAAAATCCATTTGTTTGAAGTTCCATGCGGGGCTTACAGGCGATATTTCTTGTTTTCTATCAGCATTGAGTCACATTGTCTACGAGGGATAAAGCTTTTGACGTCTGTTTTCTGTCGTTGGTGCATAAATGAAACGATGTGCTTTGTTGATCGAGATATCCATGAGAAAATTTATCTTATGGAGGATGTGAATAGGTCGTTAGTGTTTACGTTATATGTGTTCATATTGTTTTTTTGATGGCGACCGGTTTGCTATGTTCTTGATACGCCTACCCATGATATAGGCAGTGTTCAAAGAATTACTACTTTTAGAATAATCCTTCACTATCATCATTATAAGCTCATTAAACGTCCCCACCCAGGAGCACGAGCCTACACGTACAGTGTGATTAGGCCTTAGACGTCTACGCGGGCCCAGTGCGGATTGGAAGACTTCACGCACAACCATTGAATCTCTTCGCAGGTGTTTGCAGGTTTCCTCACGACGTTTTCCTTCACCTAAAAAGAGCGTCGGCTAACGTACATATATTTTTCGAAAATTCGAGAATACATTGGCACGTGGAATTTGAGCCTCAGCCCTCCCGGTAGGAGGGCAACAGTCCACACTTCTTCGTTATAGTTGTGGCTATTAACGGACTGCAAATAATACGGAACCAAAGTACTGTAATCAATTGAACAAGTAACAGAAAATGTTGCCTTATCTAATATAGAAGTTCCAAATCGCTGATCAAAAGAGAATCTTTAATTATCCTAATTCCGAGTATTAAAATCCCATTATTCTACGAACTACGTTTTACACCCGAAAGTCTTGGACTTGTTTGACGTTCCGAACGAGCACAACAATGGAGTTTCGTAAATAAACAATAACTATGTACTTTACAATCCCGGGAACTTGAAAGGGTTGTAAAATGTTTTACGAGTATTTACAAAGCCACCTGGCGTTTGTGTGAACAAGCCCTAATTTGGGGCACGTAAGTTTTCAAAGTGATGTTCTTAAGAGTTTTTGGAAGTTTGTTTATGGGCTAGCGCGTTTGGCCGATCACACAAGTCAAGCAACTATCGCACTGGCACGTGTCCACATGGACCCGAATGATGGATTACGGCCTAATTACCCCACAGCCATGTGTGTGAAAAGGCCTATGGGGCCATTGCACATATAACACTGGTTGTATAATGTGCATTGTAGGTTATGAATTCCCTCGAAAAGTGCTATTTGCACACATTTTAATGACGTAGTTTTGTGAGAGAAAACTTGAATCTTAGAGGATGACATATATTACATTAAAAAAACATGCTGCATAACCTAACCTAATCTAAAACCATGAAAAAGAAGACTTAATGAACCTTTATAACTATTAAGTCCTCTTTTTTAAGGATTTTATTTTCTTCCAAGTCAGTGGCGAAGACTTAGTTTAGCACTGGACTTTAAAACTATAATTTGATTGACATACATTCATTTTTAGGATTTTACTAGAATTCTTAAAATAGGCCTTTTCTGCCCGCTTCTAAAACTACTTATATGTATCAATTAATAAAATACATCTAAACGAAAAATTATCCATCAAAATTAATGATTTGTTTTACTATATCAAAAAAATAACTGAAAATATATTTAGGAGAACAGCTCAAAGTTATTTCAGTAACGTACCGTTTAAAAGTATCAACGTATTCACTACGTGTGTAATACGTTAATTAAAATACGGCTTAAGACTGCGTGAATTACCCCGCCTCGGCCTAAGCGAGGCAAACGTTCAACACTGGACTTTAAGGCTATAACCAATTTTTATTTATAACGATGCTGAAAAAAATTTTTTTTTAGATATACTGATATTTTTAAAAAGGACGTTTTAATATTAAAATTTATTAATTTGTGAATAAAATATTAATAAAATTTAAAAATGGTCGAATCTTTATTTGATACTTTACTATGTAGAACCACATTTTTCATAAAATAAATAAAACACAAAAAAAAGAAACCATCAATATATTTTTTTAATTTATTACAAACTTAAAAGGGCGGAAACAAAACCTAAGCGAACAGCCCAAAGTTATTTCAGTAACGTACCGTTTAAAAGTATCAACGTTTTCACACGTAGCGTAAATTGAAATACGGCCTAAGACTGCATGAATTACCCCGCCTCGGCCTAAAGCGAGTCCCTCGTTCAACACTGGATTATGAAGCTATAACTTTTTATTATTTATAATGTCACCATTGTCAAAACTCGAAAATAAAGAAATAAAAAAATAAGATTTACTGATCTTTTTAATAGGGACCTCTACATTTTAAGATTTATTAATTTGAAGATAAAATATTAATAAAATAAAAAAATGGTCGCATTTTTTTTATTCTATACAAGAATCACATTTTTTATAAAAGAAATAAATCCCAAAAAAAAGAATCCATGTTTTTTTTTATATTTATTATATACCTAAAAGGGCGGCAACAAAACCTACGCGAACAGCCCAAAGTTATTTCAGTAACGTACCGTTTAAAAGTATCAACGTTTTCACACGTAGCGTAAATTGAAATACGGCCTAAGACTGCGTGAAATACCCCGCCCTAAGGCGCAGTGCACACATGTATCGCAGCTCGCAGCCGCAGAGTGACGCCGGATCGCGCGGCGTTCGGACGCCCTATGTCTTTACGCCGAATTGTGAAGTGACGTGTGCCGTGAGATGGATTTGTGCGTGTATAAATTGGAGTAAGTATGTGTTATATGGTTTTTTATTTATAAAAATATTGTGAAGATTACAGATTTCTTTGTATTGAAAAGGCTCCGAAAATACTGATTTTAAAAAATGCAATATTGGAAAGATACAAAACACCTAATGTCGATGGATTTATTGTATTTCGAAAAAAAATAATTGAATCCTCATTAAAAAGTAAAATACCTGCAAATAGCTGAGCCGAAACGCAAGTAGAAAAAAATTGTAAATATAACACTGAATCGACTGGTCTGGACTCGTGATTTGTGAGGTTTGCTCACGTAGGTATAAAACAACTCTTGAATATTTATGTCATTTTGAAGTTAATCCTGGTGTATGTATTTATACAATTATATGAAAAGTTGCAAAAATATCGATTGTGATATACGAAATTTTATGATTAGAGGAAACAATTTATTTATTTTATCAAAGATATTTTATTTCTATATATAATTGTATTGTATTAAACTATTTAGACATTTTGTTTGTTGATATAAGATAGTGATTAGCACTATCTTATATCAACAAACAAAATGTCTTAAAAAGGTTTAAAAAATAATAGTCAACAAATAAAAAGGCCAGGCTTTACCGTGGTAATCGACTACTACCTCCCATAGTTCACCAATGGTCCGTAAATAGGAGTGACAATACATTTGCTAACTTGTGACGACACTAAACACCTGTCTTAGTCATAATACACACACAGCTATAGCTATTTTATTAGAGTAAATACTCGTAGATGTAAATGCGAGAATTATTCAAAATGCCCCGTGGAGAAAAACGAGATAATGCGTTGGAAGGTAATATTTCATCATCAGCCAATAACATCCCACTGCAAGATAATGGTCTTCTCGTAGCGATGCTCGCTAAGGGGAATGTGGGCCATAACCCACCATGCGGGCCCAATGATTGGTAATTTCTCAGGCAGCTGAAATAAAAAAAAAGTACTATAATAACTGAAACTGTTTTCAATAGTTTTCTACTTTTTACATAACGACCTTAATGAAGATTTTTATGAGTGATCCGAAAATATTAGTAAAAAAACATTTGCTTTCCGCATTCCAATTTTTAGCTTTCTATACCTACCTTAAACATTTCAAAACGCTCTATACAAACTTCCTCTCTCGGTTTCAGGGAAACCGGGGAATAGGACAAAAAGTAGCCTTTAGCACTCTTCATACTATAAAGCCCCTCCACTTAAAAATCACTTTAATTCGTTACATTACATTCGTATCTAAACAGACACTTTCTCATTTATGATATTACTATGGATATTGGATTTCAATACATTGAGACGTTTTATATACGATACTATATAAAAACTAAATACAAACTCGTAATAAGATAAAGTTATTAAAACATATNTTTTATATAATACTAGCTTTTGCGTGCGACTTCGTCCGCGTGAATAGTTACTTTGGCCTACAACGCTCTCTTTAACCCGCACTGCGTTTATATAGGTCAGTTAAACTGCGTTATCTTAAAGATATTCATTTAAGTTGAATGATGTATGGGTAATTTTGTTTAAAATTAAATACTTGTGATAATAAAAGTATTTATTTGATAAGGATTATATCATATTTATGAAACCACCTTCGGAAATGAGCAATTTTTTATTTTATGTTAAGAGAATATATATAAGCCGATTAAAGTATGCATAAGTCATTTGTGCGGGGATAGGACTATTTTTTGTAGACCTTTAAAAGGGGAATAATATCTCATACATATTTTTTGCAAACTTAACCGTTTACGCAGTGTACGCGGGAAGCTCCAAGTATGAAAAATCCCACCGGTTTTGAAACATTCTTCATTGCTGTTCCGCTTCTATATTGCTCGTAGCGTGATGATATATAGCCTATAGCCTTCCTCGATAAATAAGCTATCTAACTAAAGTAATTTTCCAAATGGAACTAGTTCCTGAGATTAGCCCGTTCAAACAAACTCTTCAGCTTTATAATATTGGTATAGATTTTACCTTTAGAGCGTCGGTGGCTCAATGTGGGACTGTTGCCCTCCTGCCAGGAGGGCTGAGGTTCATATCCCGGCACGGCAAAGGTTGTGCGTGAAGTCGGCCAATCCGCACAGAGCCCGCGTGGACGACTATGGCCTAAACACACTCACGGGTAGGCTCGTGCCCCTCGGTAGGGACGTTCAATGAGCTGATGATAATAATGACCTTTATAAAGTAAACAATATGATTTATTTGAAAAAGGTTATGAAAAAAGTAACATGAATGACATGGTCTCATTTTGGTTTCTATTTCTATCAATTTTTACGATAATAGTTGGACACAAAGTATCGCGAAGTTTTGCGACAAAACACAAGGGCACTTTTTTACACCTTTGGTCACGTTACTTAAGTTTTAGCAAGGATCCTTAACCTTTTCTAACAATAAAACAGCCTACTTCTTAATTACTTAAACCTACTACTAACTCAAGGTCTCTTACACTATTGGATACCAACATTCGGTATCCAATAGTGTAAGAATTTTTGAAATCATCACAATAGTGTTTGAGTTGATTTATTACGAACATACACAAAAAAAAACTTTCCTCTTTATAATACTAGTGTAGATTAGCTGATCTGGTGAATTTCAAACCACCCTTTTAAATCTAATCGATATTTGAATCTTCTCTCAAGCATTGTCTTATCAATAATATTAAATAAATGAAAATGACCACCACTCAAAGCAAAGACTTCTTGTATTTAAAAACTATTATTCAGTTGCATGTGAAAGAAGCAGTGATTTTTTATTATTATAATGACATGTCGTCTTAGGATCTGTTTGAAGGTGTCATTTGTCCACTCATTTTTATCTGTATTTTTAGGTTCATGAAATCTGATTTTAATTTGAAATTATTTGTTTTAATATTATAAACAACACGAGTTCCTTGAAAAATATAATATTTTGACTCAGTACGACTTTAAAAAGAATACATTTATAAATAATGCCATGTATAACTTTCTTCATAAAGTTATTACAAACATTTATGGTAAAAACGCCGCGTTATTTATGGATATTTCAAAAGCTTATGATAATGTAAATCAAAACATGCTTATGCAAAAATTATATGCTTTGAATCAAAGGATCTGCTAAAATCTTACTTGTCGGGTACAAAACAATGTATTAGAATCACCAGGACTTCAAATACAAAGTAGTAATGTTTTTTGATTCTAAATACTGGGTCGTAAAGTATGGGGTTGCCCAAGGAAGTATGTTAGGACTTTATTTATTTTTGTTTACATTATCGACATGCCTTCTGTATCAAGATATTGTATAGCATTGTTGATACTGGTGAAAGCACTATCCTGTTTAGTAGTTATGATTTGGCAAATTTAAAAATTGAAATTAGAATGACATTAAAATCTATAATATAGTATCTTAATAATTCTATAAATTAATAAAGATAAAACGGTTATAATAAACTTAAGACTTAAAAAATTAAATACCGCGGCTTTACGTTGAATACAATAGTAAATTAAAGAAACTGAGTCTACAAAAATCCTAGGCCTGCATATTGATAAAACAATAAAGTGGAAATCCATGATGAGAACGTATGTAATGGATTAAGTATATTTCATATGCTTTATATAAATTACTGAAGTAACTATTGAGACCGCTTTGCTGACAGCTTATCATTCATACGTGGCTTCGACATTTGCAATATGGCATAGTTTTTGGGGAAACTTCACAATATAAAATAGACGTTTTAATTAAAACAAACTGACTCATACGCACTATTTTGCTAAACAAATCTGTATCTATTATTTTAGAACGCTTAAGTGACATAAACGTAACCTCTGCCTGGTTGTAAGTAAGTATACACTTAAGGTTCCATTTTTTTCTACAGTGCCCCACTTAATACATAACAAGGTGTTAGAGTTGTTAAAAGAAAATATTATTAAAACATTAATTTGACCACCTACCTGACAAACATTTTATAATAATATAATAATATAATTTTCTTTTATATGCCCATGGGTAACGGTACAAAATTCTAATATGTTTTAATGTAAACATCCTTTTTACCTCTGATTTACAATATTCTTATTTGATTGATATTATGTGAACTTTCCGGCACTACTAATGACCACAAATGTGGTACTGCAAGTGATTTGAAACGTTTTCTTCAATTTTGTACGGTATTATTGGATTTTTACAAATGAAATTATAACTGAAATTTATATTATGCATACTTAAATCAACTTGTCCACTATCAAAACTTTCGCTTCAATAACTCGGATGCTATAATTTAAACGGTCCCTTTTTCTGCGCACCAAGAAACTTTCCGATAAAGCTTCTTTCTTAATTAACTTCCTTAATGATATAAGTTTCGCGAATGTTTCCGTTTTAGCAAGTAGGTCCTATTGGACAACTCATTTGTATTTTACCTTTTTTGCGCCTTTTCGTGAATTGGGCAGGTTCTTCCGTTAATTAAAAAGTTATCAAGTATTTTAATGTATAAGTTGAGCTTAAGTGTATTTACTTTAAATTGTATCTTGGAAGACGTGGCTAATTTCAATCTTTGAAAATCTACAAACCATGGTTTACATTGTACTTCCTAAGTTAATGACATAGCCCACCGGATCAGCAAGTTGAAGTGTCAGTGAGCTGGTCACCGGATCTGAGACGTATGTCTCAGATCCGGTGGCAGAGAAGCGTAGCATAAGCGTCCTTCGCCTAATAGACCGACGACTTACGAAAGGCCGCTGGTGGAGGTTGGTTGTGAAAAGCAGAGAACCGGGATATCAGGAGCAAATGGGAAAGACTGGACTGCAACAGAGAAGAGAAAATAATACCTACCAAACAGAATTGGCCACGTGGTATGTAACGGTTCAATATTCCAATAGCTATGCTGGGCGGGCACCCTATACGGTACTGTGCCCTGTGGGACGTTAATGAGCTGATGATGATGATGATGCTGGGGGGGAGTAGAACCCTTTATCCGACGCGGACGGATATATCCAACAAAACAATAGATTTTCTATTGTGTCTGGAATTCTGGCGGTGAAAAGGTTAACAACAACACAAGTTACTAGGTGGTAGACATGACTCGTATAGGTAGGTACCACGGCAGTGCCAGATATCGTCCCGTGAAACAGGAGTGTTGGTACACTTTTGTGTTTCGGCTAGTGGAATTCCCAGGTAAAAGAGACTTAACATCTGTTGTCTCTGTAGTCTGGCGTAGTGCGGCATTGACGGAGAATAATATCTTTTTATCAGTTGTTGCCGCCCTGTCATGGTCAGGCGTATTACTTACCATCGGGTGAGGGTCTAGACTGTCCTGTACACTTTAATATGAAAAAGTTGCCGTCCGGTAGTACGTTTAATTGCTTCAGAAAAAACGTGTGAAATAACCCATAAACGATTGCGTGATAAGTGAAACCTTACAGGGATTGAGGCGCCCTACGCGGAACTCGGTCACACGGCTACTAATTCTTTGAACGTAATTAATTACATTAATTTGTCATCACGTAACCAACACTCGGTGTAAGCGTTTGTATAGGTATAAATGTACGGACTTTTTAAAATGTTTATCCCAAGTTGCAATAATCTAAGTGTACCTAGTTATATTACAAGATATAGTTATAAAATGCCTTACATTTATCAACCGGGTGACGTGTGCAGTGTTGATGAGCCTCCCCGTAAAGGGTGTATTTTAGACGCTTTTAATACGCCTTAGTTGTCCACACGGAGACAGTGCAGTTAGCCGACTTCACGAGCAACCTTTGAATCTCTTCGCAGGCGTGCGCAGGTTACCTCACGATGTATACCTTCGACGTAAGAGTGTCGCACAACGCACATGCTATTTAGAGAATTCAAAAACACATTGGCACATGGCGCGATGGATTTGAACCTGCGCCCTCCAGAGCGGAAGGCAACAGTCCCCTTCATTGAGCCACCGACGCTCTATTGTTTTCATACCCATATAAAGCAAAATTTTATTAGACCTGTGGGAGTAGAATCCACGACTCCTACAAATTGTTAGTTTCCAAATATTTATGAGGAAATGGCAGGACTTCCTTAATTTAAAATATTTAGATCCCTAAATTAAGGAAAGTTTTCGAACCCCCAAGAGTAAATGGACGGGCTGCCATTAGCAATACTGCACATTTATCAAAAGCCGTACTAATTATTATTAAAAGAAATAGGCTAAGGAATTGCATAGGAGTAGAAAATAATATTTCTACCAATTTATAACAAAACAACATAAAATAATTATTTTGAATGTTTTTTCTGTGTGGGTACCTGGGGGGGGGGATACCGCAATCTCTTAAAAGTATTGTTATAAGATACGTCAGCATTTTTGTACCATAAAAGACAAAGTAATATTATTGTAACACTGTTTTAAGAGATGGCGGTAACCCCCCTAGAACCCTGACAAGTTTTTAGCCTTAACAATAACTAAACTATGGTGAATCAAGATACAACAGAAACTCGTTTTTTAGATGTCTTTTGGAGATACTTTAACAGATACACGTTTCGTGAATGATGGGAAGTTAGGCAGTGAAATTCATGCGAAATTTGAAGTTTAAATCTATCTGTATGATAGTCAACTTACTGATTAGAGAGATTTGGGATCGGCGTATGTAACTGAGGAAAATGGTTTATCGGTAAGCGTAGCGTAGAACGCCGTCCGGCCTAACAAACCGATGACTTGCGAAAGGTAGCTGGTGGAGGCTGGATGAGAACATGGAGAACCGGAATATCAGACAAAGAATGGGAGCGACCTATGTCTAGCAGTGCACTGCTAAAGTTTGAAAGAAAGTGTATTTCAACATCGCTTGTTTCATATTATAACGTTTTCATTGAAATTAATAGGAACATAATGTACATAGCCCTTGAACGTAGGGTTTCAAGATATTATGTTTTGGTCACCCATCCGAACAGTGGCCATTGTGATGGTTGCTCAACTTGTGCATCATTTACATGAATAAACTGAATTCACACTGTTATATGAAAATCCTGGGTATAAAATCATGAATGAGACGAATAAACTTCTTTTATTTTATGTAACAAAGAGTTTAATGGTAGTCACTCAGAAATAGTGCATGACAAAGACTGTATTTTCCGCTTCTTATTTTCTACGTAGCGTAAGTAACTTATTGTTATTTTCCAAACTGAGTGAGGTAGTTGTCGTGACTGGAATAAATTCCAACTAAAGTTCCAGAATTGCAGTTTAAAATCGCAAGGAGGTTGGTTTTGCGTTATGTCGAATGCTCTTGCATCCATTGTGTTTTGGGACGGCGCAAGTTCTTACCCAAAAGTCGGTTAAGCTTTGCAAAATCCATTTGTTTGAAGTTCCATGCGGGGCTTACAGGCGATATTTCTTGTTTTCTATCAGCATTGAGTCACATTGTCTACGAGGGATAAAGCTTTTGACGTCTGTTTTCTGTCGTTGGTGCATAAATGAAACGATGTGCTTTGTTGATCGAGATATCCATGAGAAAATTTATCTTATGGAGAATGTGAATAGGTCGTTAGTGTTTACGTTATATGTGTTCATATTGTTTTTTTGATGGCGACCGGTTTGCTATGTTCTTGATACGCCTACCCATGATATAGGCAGTGTTCAAAGAATTACTACTTTTAGAATAATCCTTCACTATCGTCATTATAAGCTCATTAAACGTCCCCACCCCAGGAGCACGAGCCTACACGTACAGTGTGATTAGGCCTTAGACGTCTACGCGGGCCCAGTGCGGATTGGAAGACTTCACGCACAACCATTGAATCTCTTCGCAGGTGTTTGCAGGTTTCCTCACGACGTTTTCCTTCACCTAAAAAGAGCATCGGCTAACGTACATATATTTTTCGAAAATTCGAGAATACATTGGCACGTGGAATTTGAGCCTCAGCCCTCCCGGTAGGAGGGCAACAGTCCACACTTCTTCGCTATAGTTGTGGCTATTAACGGACTGCAAATAATACGGAACCAAAGTACTGTAATCAATTGAACAAGTAACAGAAAATGTTCCCTTATCTAATATAGAAGTTCCAAATCGCTGATCAAAAGAGAATCTTTAATTATCCTAATTCCGAGTATTAAAATCCCATTATTCTACGAACTACGTTTTACACCCGAAAGTCTTGGACTTGTTTGACGTTCCGAACGAGCACAACAATGGAGTTTCGTAAATAAACAATAACTATGTACTTTACAATCCCGGGAACTTGAAAGGGTTGTAAAATGTTTTACGAGTATTTACAAAGCCACCTGGCGTTTGTGTGAACAAGCCCTAATTTGGGGCACGTAAGTTTTCAAAGTGATGTTCTTAAGAGTGTTTTTGGAGAAGTTTGTTTATGGGCTAGCGCGTTTGGCCGATCACACAAGTCAAGCAACTATCGCACTGGCACGTGCCCACATGGACCCGAATGATGGATTACGGCCTAATTACCCCACAGCCATGTGTGTGAAAAGGCCTATGGGGCCATTGCACATATAACACTGGTTGTATAATGTGCATTGTAGGTTATGAATTCCCTCGAAAAGTGCTATTTGCACACATTTTAATGACGTAGTTTTGTGAGAGAAAACTTGAATCTTAGAGGATGACATATATTACATTAAAAAAACATGCTGCATAACCTAACCTAATCTAAAACCATGAAAAAGAAGACTTAATGAACCTTTATAACTATTAAGTCCTCTTTTTTAAGGATTTTATTTTCTTCCAAGTCAGTGGCGAAGACTTAGTTTAGCACTGGACTTTAAAACTATAATTTGATTGACATACATTCATTTTTAGGATTTTACTAGAATTCTTAAAATAGGCCTTTTCTGCCCGCTTCTAAAACTACTTATATGTATCAATTAATAAAATACATCTAAACGAAAAATTATCCATCAAAATTAATGATTTGTTTTACTATATCAAAAAAATAACTGGAAAAATATTTAGGAGAACAGCTCAAAGTTATTTCAGTAACGTACCGTTTAAAAGTATCAACGTATTCACTACGTGTGTAATACGTTAATTAAAATACGGCTTAAGACTGCGTGAATTACCCCGCGTCGGCCTAAAGCGAGGCAAACGTTCAACACTGGACTTTAAGGCTATAACCAATTTGTTATTTATAATGATGATGAAAAAAATTTTTTTTAGATTTACTGATATTTTTAAAAAGGACCTTTTAATATTAAAATTTATTAATTTGTGAATAAAATATTAATAAAATTTAAAAATGGTCGAATCTTTATTTGATACTTTACTATGTAGAACCACATTTTTCATAAAATAAATAAAACACAAAAAAAAGAAACCATCAATATATTTTTTTAATTTATTACAAACTTAAAAGGGCGGAAATAAAACCTAAGCGAACAGCCCAAAGTTATTTCAGTAACGTACCGTTTAAAAGTATCAACGTTTTCACACGTAGCGTAAATTGAAATACGGCCTAAGACTGCATGAATTACCCCGCCTCGGTCTAAAGCGAGTCCCTCGTTCAACACTGGATTATGAAGCTATAACTTTTTATTATTTATAATGTCACCATTGTCAAAACTCGAAAATAAAGAAATAAAAAAATAAGATTTACTGATCTTTTTAAATAGGGACCTCTACATTTTAAGATTTATTAATTTGAAGATAAAATATTAATAAAATAAAAAATGGTCGCATTTTTTTTATTCTATACAAGAATCACATTTTTTATAAAAGAAATAAATCCAAAAAAAAAAGAATCCATGTTTTTTTTATATTTATTATATACCTAAAAGGGTGGCAACAAAACCTACGCGAACAGCCCAAAGTTATTTCAGTAACGTACCGTTTAAAAGTATCAACGTTTTCACACGTAGCGTAAATTGAAATACGGCCTAAGACTGCGTGAAATACCCCGCCCTAAGGCGCACTGCACACATGTATCGCAGCTCGCAGCCGCAGAGTGACGCCGGATCGCGCGGCGTTCGGACGCCCTATTCTTTACGCCGAATTGTGAAGTGACGTGTGCCGTGAGATGGATTTGTGCGTGTATAAATTGGAGTAAGTATGTGTTATATGGTTTTTTATTTATGAAAATATTGTGAAGATTACAGATTTCTTTGTATTGAAAAGGCTCCGAAAATACTGGACTGATTTAAAAAAATGCAATATTGGAAAGATACTAAACACCTAATGTCGATGGATTTATTGTATTTCGAAAAAAAAATAATTGAATCCTCATTAAAAAGTAAAATACCTGCAAATAGCTGAGCCGAAACGCAAGTAGAAAAAAATTGTAAATATAACACTGAATCGACTGGTGGACTCGTGATTGTGAGGTTTGCTCACGTAGGTATAAAAAACTCTTGAATATTATGTCATTTTGAAGTTAATCCTGGTGTATGTATTTATAATTATATGAAAAGTTGCAAAAATATCGATTGTGATATACGAAATTTATGATTAGAGGAAACAATTTATTTATTTTATCAAAGATATTTTATTTCTATATATAATTGTATTGTATTAAACTATTTAGACATTTTGTTTGTTGATATAAGATAGTGCTAATAGGTTTAAAAAATAATAGTCAACAAATAAAAAGGCCAGGCTTTACCGTGGTAATCGACTACTACCTCCCATAGTTCACCAATGGTCCGTAAATAGGAGTGACAATACATTTGCTAACTTGTGACGACACTAAACACCTGTCTTAGTCATAATACACACACAGCTATAGCTATTTTATTAGAGTAAATACTCGTAGATGTAAATGCGAGAATTATTCAAAATGCCCCGTGGAGAAAAACGAGATAATGCGTTGGAAGGTATATTTCATCATCAGCCAATAACATCCCACTGCAAGATAATCGTCTTCTCGTAGCGATGCTCGCTTAGGGGAATGTGGGCCATAACCCACCATGCGGGCCCAATGACTGGTAGTTTCTCAGGCAGTTGAAATGGTACTATAATAACTGAAACTGTTTTCAATGGTTTTCTACTTTTTACATAACGACCTTAATAAAGATTTTTATGAGTGATCCGAAAATATTAGTTACAATACATTTGCTTTCCGCATTCTAATTTTTAGCTTTCTATACGTACCTTAAACATTTCTAAATGCTCTATACAAACTTCCTCCCTCGGTTTTAGGGGAAACGAGGAATGGGAAAAAGTAACCTTTAGCACTCTTCATACTTTAAAGCACCTCCACTTAAAAATCACTTTTATTCGTTATAAGATAAGATTCTTTATTTGCACAGTGTGGTACATGCTACATTCTGCCTGTCTTTGGCATGCAAATATATATATATATATATATATTAATATATATATATACATTCGTATCTAAGCAGACACACTTTCTCATTTATAATATAACTATGGGTATTGGATTTCAATACATTGAGCTGTTTTATATACGACACTATATAAAAACTATTATACAAACTCGTAATAAGATAAAATTATTAAATCATATCGTGTGCACCACGGTTTACTATGAGTAAATATTTTAATTCACTCTTCTGTTGAATCGATTTCAAGAATTTCCGAGTTCTATAAATTTATGTGGAGCTTAATATTCATTTTTCCATATAAGAGGTTTTCGATTGGTACTTCATTGTAAAAGGAAAAGGAATAATATAAATAAATCAGGGATTACGAAGCACCACTCGATTTAATGATGTGAAATAAATGATACCGTCTCGAATATTAATTATCTTTATTAATGACTAGCTTTTGCCCGCGGCTTCGCTCGCATTAAATTCGGGATAACACGGTACTTGCATTTATCACTATACATACGATTTCCCCTCCCTCCAACTTTGAAGGTTTCGGGGTCAATTTCAGATTTTTTTTTAGCAAAAATATGTTATAGTGAGCTAACTTTAAAAGATAGACATATGCTGTCGCGGACTTTTTTGTAGACCATTAAAAGCAGAACAATACTCTCATACATGACTTTTGTATCACTTTAACCGTTTACGCAGCGTACGCAGCGGAAGCTCCAAGTATGAAAAAATACCCCCGATTTTGAAACATTCTTCATTGCTGCTCCGCTTCTATTACTCGTATCGTGATGATATATAGCCTATAGCCTTCCTCGATAAATAAGCTATCTAACACTGAAAGAATTTTTCAAATCGAACCAGTAGTTCCTGAGATTAGCGCGTTCAAACAAACAAAAAACAAACTCTTCAGCTTTATATATAGATACAGGGATAATGGATTGATACATTTGTGATGAGTTATTCATTGTATATGTATAAATGGTATTATTTTTTAATGTTATAAGTGTGCATGACCGTCACGACGCTCATCTGATTGTAGGTGAGACCAACAACTGATAGATATTTTTTATTCTCCGTCAATGCCGCACTGCGCCCGTCTCCGAAGACAACACATGTTAGGTCTATTATATCCGGTAAATTCACTAGCTACAGCGCCCTCACCCCGAAACACATAAGTGCAAAACACTCCGATTTCACGGAACGATATCTGGCATTGTTGCTGATTTGATTTGTGGTTGGGTTTGGTGGGAAATATAGTAGTTTTCCTATCAGGAGAAATATTTCAGAGAATTCACAAAAAAATGTATAGTAAATTTGAGGCTATGTTAATATTTAACTTTTTTATATAATCTACAGAAAAACAATGTGAAGTTATATCTGCTGCAAGATGTCCAACCTCAATAATAATAATAATAGTAATCTTTATTGCAC